>JANJXV010001096.1:0-203901 GCA_024803745.1 Megascapheus bottae
TTCACACATCTCCATTCTGAATTCACACACCTCCATTCTATGACTTCACACACCTCCATTCTTAATACACAGAGCTCCTTTCTATGACTTCACACACCTCCATTCTGTGACTTTACACACCGCCATTCTATGACTTCACACACCTCCATGGTGACTTCACACACCTCCACTTTATGAGTTCACACACCTCCATTCTATGACTTCACACACCTCCATTCTATGACTTCAAACACGCCCATTCTATGACTTCACACACCTACATTCTGACTTCACACACCTCCTTTCTATGATTTCAACACCTCCATTCTCCGACTTCACAACCCTCCAATTTGACTTCACCCACCTCCCTTCTATGCCTTCACGCACCTCCATCTGTGACTTCACACACCTCCATTCTGTGACTTCACACACCTCCATTCTGTGACTTCACACACCTCCATTCTGTGACTTCACACATCTCCATTCTGACTTCACACACCTCCATTCTGACTTCAACACCTCCATTCTAGGACTTCACACACCTCCATTCTGAGTTCACACACCTCCATTCTGTGACTTCACACACCTCCATTCTGACTTCACACACCTGCATTCTATGACTTCACAAACCTCCATTCTATGACTTTACACACCCCCATTCTGTGACTTCACACACCTCCATTCTATGACTTCACACACCTCCATTCTTTGACTTCCCACACCACCATTTTGACTTCACACACCTCCATTCTGTGACTTCACACATCACCATTCCGTGACTTCACACACCACCATTTTGACTTCGAACCTCCATTCTGTGTTCACACACCTCCATTCTGTGACTTCACACACCTGCATTCTGACTTCACACACCTGCATTCTATGACTTCACAAACCTCCACTTTATGACTTCACACACCTCCATTCTGTGACTTCACACACCTCCATTCTGAGTTCACACACCTCCATTCTGTAACTTCACACACCTCCATTCTGACTTCACACAGCTCCTTTCTTTGTCTTCACACACCTCCATTCTGAGTTGACACACCTCCATTCTCTGACTTCAAACACCTCCATTCTTAATACACAGAGCTCCTTTCTATGACTTCACACACCTCCATTCTGTGACTTTACACACCGCCATTCTATGACTTCACACACCTCCATGGTGACTTCACACACCTCCACTTTATGAGTTCACACATCTCCATTCTGACTTCACAGAGCTCCATTCTATGACTTCACACACCTCAATTCTTACTTTACAAACATCCATTCTATAACTTCACACAACTCCATTCTATGGTTTCACACACCTCCATACTATGACTTCACACAACTCCATCTATGACTTCACACACCTCCATTCTGACATCACACACCTCTATTCTATGACTTTGCACACCTCCATTCTGTGACTTCACATACCTCCATTCTATGACTTCACACACCTCCATTCTGTGACTTCACACACCTCCATTCTATGACTTCACAGACCTCGAATCTGTGACTTCACTCACCTGCACTCTATGACTTCACACTCCTCCATTCTATGACTTACCACACCTCCTTTCTATGACGTCACCCACCTCCAATCTATTACTGCCCACCTCCATTCTGACTTCACAAACCTCCATTCTCTGACTTCACACACCTCCATTCTCTGACTTCACACACCTTCATTTTTCCTTCGGAAACATCCATTCTATGAATTCACACACCTCCATTCTATGACTTCACACACTTCCATTCTATGACTTCACACACCTCCATTTTATAACTTCACACACTGCCATTCTGGGACTTCACACACCTGCATTCCATGACCTCACACACCCTCATTCTATGATTTCACAGACCTCCATTCTATGACTTCAAACATCCATTTTTACTTCACACACCTCTAATATATGACTTCAAACACCTCAATTCTGTGATTTCACACACCTCCATTCTATGCCTTCACATACTTCCATTCTATGATTTCACATACCTCCATGCTATGGCTTCACACACCTCGATTCTGTGACTTCACAGACCTCCATTCTGAGTTCACACACCTCCATTCCGTGACTTCACAAACCTCCATTCTATGATTTCACACACCTCCATTCTGTGACTTCACACACCTCCATTCTTTGACCTCACATACCCTCATTCTATGATTTCACACAACTCCATTCTATGACTTCACACATCCATTTTGACTTCACACACCTCCAATATATGACTTCAAACACCTCAATTCTGTGACTGCACACACCTCTATTCTATGACCTCATACCCTCCATTCTGTGACTCCACACACCTCCATTCTATGACTTCACACACTTCCATTCTATGACTTCAGACACCGCCATTCTGTGACTTTACACACCTCCATTGTGAGTTCACACTCCTCCATTCTGTGATGTCACACACCTCAATTCTGTGACTTCACACACCTCCATTCTATGACTTCACACAATTCCATTCTATGACTTCACACACCTCCATTCTGTGACATCACACACCTCCATTCTATGACTTCACACACTTCCATTCTATGACTTCACACACCTCCATTCTATGTCTTCACACACCTCCATTCTATGACTTCCCACACCTGCATTCTGACTTCACACACCTCCATTTTAGGACTTCACACATCTTCTTTCTGTAACTTCCCACACTTCCAATGTTTGACTTCACAAACCTCCATTCCATGACTTCACACAACTCCATTCTATGAGTTCACACACCTCCATTCTTTGACTTCACACACCTCCATTTTGACTTCACACACCTACATTCTGTGACTTCACACACCTCCATTTGTGACTTCACACACCACCATTTTGATTTCACACACCTCCATTCTGTGACTTCACACACCTCTATTCTTTGACTTCACACACCTCCGTTTTGACTTCAGACACTTCAATCCTGTGACTTCACACACCTCCATTCTGTGACTTCACACACCTCCATTCCACGACTTCACACACCTCCATTCTATGAGTTCACACACCACAATTTTGTCTTCACACACCTCCATTCTATGACTTCGCAAACCTCCATTCTGTGACTTCACACACCTCCATTCGGAGTTCACCCACCACCATTCGGTGACTTCACACACCTCCATTCTGACTTCACACACCTCATTTCTATGATTTCACACACTTCCATTCTATGAATTCACACACCTCCATTCTGTGACTTCACACACCTCAATTCTGTGACTTCACACACCTCCATTCTATGACTGCACACACCTCCATTCTATTATTTCACACATCCATTTTGACTTCACACATCTAAAATATATGACTTCATACCCGTCCATTCTGTGACTTCACACACCTCCATTCTATGACTTCACACACCTCCATTCTGTGACGTAACCCACCTCCATTCTGTGACTTCACACACCTCCATTCTCCGACTTCACACCCCTCCAATTTGACTTCACATACCTCCATTCTATGACTTCACAAACCTCCATTCTGTGACTTCACATACCTCCATTCTATGACTTCATACACCTCTATTCTGTGACTTCGCACACCTCCATTCTATGACTTCACACACTTCCATTGTGATGTCACACACCTCCATTCTATGAGTTCACACACCTCCATTCTGACTTCACACACCTCCATTCTATTAGTTCACAAACCTCCATTCTGAATTCACACAGCTGAATTCTGTGACTTCACAAAACTCCATTCTATGATTTCACACACCTCCATACTATGACTTCACACAACTCCATCTTTGACTTCACACACCTCCATTCTGACTTCACACACCTCTATTCTATGACTTCGCACAACTCAATTCTGACATCACACACCTCCAATCTATGACTTCACAGACCTCGAATCTGTGACTTCACTCACCTGCACTCGATGACTTCACACTCCTCCATTCTATGACTTCCCACACCTCCTTTATATGACTTCACCCACCTCCAATCTATGACTACACACCTCCATTCTGACTTCACACGCCTCCATTCTGTGACTTCACACACCTCCATTCTATGACTTCACACACCTTAATTTTTCCTTCAGAAATATCCATTCTATGACCTCACACACCTCCATTCTATGACTTCACAAACCTCCATTCTGTGACTTCACACACCTCCATTCTGAGTTCACACAACTCCATTCGGTGACTTCACACATCTCCATTTTATGACGTCACACACCTCCATTTTGACTTCTCACACCTCCATTCTGTGACTTCACACACCTCCATTCTATGACTTGACACACTTCCATTGTGACGTCACACACCTCCATTCTATGAGTTCACACACCTCCATTCTATGACTTCACACACCTCTATTCTGACTTCTCACACCTCCATTCTATGACTTCACAGACCTCGAATATGTGACTTCACTCACCTCCACTCTATGACTTCACACTCTTCCATTCTATGACTTCCCACACCTCCTTTCTATGACTTCACCCACCTCCATTTTATGAGTTCACACACCTCCATTCTATGACTTCACACATCCATTTTTACTTCACACACCTCCAATATATGACTTCAAACACCTCAATTCTGTGACTTCACACACCTCCATTCTATGCCTTCATACCCTCCATTCTGTGACTCCACACACCTCCATTCTATGACTTCACACACTTCCCTTCTATGACTTAACACACCTCCATTCTGTGACTTTACACACCTCCATTCTATGATTTCACACACCTACATTCTGTGACTTCACCCACCTCCATTCTATGACTTCATACCTCCATTCTGATTTCACACACCTCCATTCTGTGACTTCACACACCTCCATTATATGACTTCACACACCTCCATTCTATGACTTCACAGACCTCGAATATGTGACTTCACTCACCTCCACTCTAATACTTCACACTCCTCCAATCTATGACTTCCCACACCTCCTTTTTTGACTTCACCCACCTCCATTTTATGCCTTCACACACCTCCATTCTCTGACTTCACACACCTCCATTCTATGACCTCACACACCCTCATTCTATGATTTCACACACATCCATTCTATGACTTCACACATCCATTTTGACTTCACACGCCTCCAATATATGACTTCAAACACCTCAATTCTGTGACTTCAGACAGCTCCATTCTATGAGTTCATATCTTCCATTCTGTGACATCACAGACCTCCATTCTATGACTTCACACACTTCCATTCTATGACTTCACACACCTCCATTCTGTGACTTTACACACCTCCATTCTGACTTCACACACCTCCATTCTGTGACGTCACACACCTTCATTCTGTGACTTCCCACACCTCCATTATGTGACTACACACACCTCCATTCTATGATTTCACACACCTCCATTCTATGACTTCACCCACCTCCATTCTATGACTTCACACCTCCATTCTGACTTCACACACCTCCATTCTGTCACTTCACACACCTCCATTCTATGACTTCACACACCTCCATTCTATGACTTCACACACCTCAATTCCATGACTTCACACACCTCCATTCTGTGACTTCACACACCTCCATTCTATGACTTCACACACCTTCTTCTTACTTCACAAACATACATTCTATGACTTCACACACCTTCATTCTATGACTTCACACACCTCCATTCTGTGACTTCACACATCTCCATTCTGACTTCACAGAGCTCCATTCTATGACTTCACACACCTCAATTCTTACTTTACAAACATCCATTCTATAACTTCACACACCTCCATTCTATGACTTTACACACCTCCATTCTGTGACTTCACATACCTCCATTCTATGACTTCACATACCTCCATTCTGACATCACACACCTCTATTCTATGACTTTGCACACCTCCATTCTGTGACTTCACATACCTCCATTCTATGACTTCACACACCTCCATTCTGTGACTTCACACACCTCCATTCTATGACTTCACACACCTCCATTCTATGACTTCACACATCTCCATTCTGACTTCACAGAGCTCCATTCTATGACTTCACACACCTCAATTCTTACTTTACAAACATCCATTCTATAACTTCACACAACTCCATTCTATGGTTTCACACACCTCCATACTATGACTTCACACAACTCCATCTATGACTTCACACACCTCCATTCTGACATCACACACCTCTATTCTATGACTTTGCACACCTCCATTCTGTGACTTCACATACCTCCATTCTATGACTTCACACACCTCCATTCTGTGACTTCACACACCTCCATTCTATGACTTCACAGACCTCGAATCTGTGACTTCACTCACCTGCACTCTATGACTTCACACTCCTCCATTCTATGACTTACCACACCTCCTTTCTATGACGTCACCCACCTCCAATCTATTACTGCCCACCTCCATTCTGACTTCACAAACCTCCATTCTCTGACTTCACACACCTCCATTCTCTGACTTCACACACCTTCATTTTTCCTTCGGAAACATCCATTCTATGAATTCACACACCTCCATTCTATGACTTCACACACTTCCATTCTATGACTTCACACACCTCCATTTTATAACTTCACACACTGCCATTCTGGGACTTCACACACCTGCATTCCATGACCTCACACACCCTCATTCTATGATTTCACAGACCTCCATTCTATGACTTCAAACATCCATTTTTACTTCACACACCTCTAATATATGACTTCAAACACCTCAATTCTGTGATTTCACACACCTCCATTCTATGCCTTCACATACTTCCATTCTATGATTTCACATACCTCCATGCTATGGCTTCACACACCTCGATTCTGTGACTTCACAGACCTCCATTCTGAGTTCACACACCTCCATTCCGTGACTTCACAAACCTCCATTCTATGATTTCACACACCTCCATTCTGTGACTTCACACACCTCCATTCTTTGACCTCACATACCCTCATTCTATGATTTCACACAACTCCATTCTATGACTTCACACATCCATTTTGACTTCACACACCTCCAATATATGACTTCAAACACCTCAATTCTGTGACTGCACACACCTCTATTCTATGACCTCATACCCTCCATTCTGTGACTCCACACACCTCCATTCTATGACTTCACACACTTCCATTCTATGACTTCAGACACCGCCATTCTGTGACTTTACACACCTCCATTGTGAGTTCACACTCCTCCATTCTGTGATGTCACACACCTCAATTCTGTGACTTCACACACCTCCATTCTATGACTTCACACAATTCCATTCTATGACTTCACACACCTCCATTCTGTGACATCACACACCTCCATTCTATGACTTCACACACTTCCATTCTATGACTTCACACACCTCCATTCTATGTCTTCACACACCTCCATTCTATGACTTCCCACACCTGCATTCTGACTTCACACACCTCCATTTTAGGACTTCACACATCTTCTTTCTGTAACTTCCCACACTTCCAATGTTTGACTTCACAAACCTCCATTCCATGACTTCACACAACTCCATTCTATGAGTTCACACACCTCCATTCTTTGACTTCACACACCTCCATTTTGACTTCACACACCTACATTCTGTGACTTCACACACCTCCATTTGTGACTTCACACACCACCATTTTGATTTCACACACCTCCATTCTGTGACTTCACACACCTCTATTCTTTGACTTCACACACCTCCGTTTTGACTTCAGACACTTCAATCCTGTGACTTCACACACCTCCATTCTGTGACTTCACACACCTCCATTCCACGACTTCACACACCTCCATTCTATGAGTTCACACACCACAATTTTGTCTTCACACACCTCCATTCTATGACTTCGCAAACCTCCATTCTGTGACTTCACACACCTCCATTCGGAGTTCACCCACCACCATTCGGTGACTTCACACACCTCCATTCTGACTTCACACACCTCATTTCTATGATTTCACACACTTCCATTCTATGAATTCACACACCTCCATTCTGTGACTTCACACACCTCAATTCTGTGACTTCACACACCTCCATTCTATGACTGCACACACCTCCATTCTATTATTTCACACATCCATTTTGACTTCACACATCTAAAATATATGACTTCATACCCGTCCATTCTGTGACTTCACACACCTCCATTCTATGACTTCACACACCTCCATTCTGTGACGTAACCCACCTCCATTCTGTGACTTCACACACCTCCATTCTCCGACTTCACACCCCTCCAATTTGACTTCACATACCTCCATTCTATGACTTCACAAACCTCCATTCTGTGACTTCACATACCTCCATTCTATGACTTCATACACCTCTATTCTGTGACTTCGCACACCTCCATTCTATGACTTCACACACTTCCATTGTGATGTCACACACCTCCATTCTATGAGTTCACACACCTCCATTCTGACTTCACACACCTCCATTCTATTAGTTCACAAACCTCCATTCTGAATTCACACAGCTGAATTCTGTGACTTCACAAAACTCCATTCTATGATTTCACACACCTCCATACTATGACTTCACACAACTCCATCTTTGACTTCACACACCTCCATTCTGACTTCACACACCTCTATTCTATGACTTCGCACAACTCAATTCTGACATCACACACCTCCAATCTATGACTTCACAGACCTCGAATCTGTGACTTCACTCACCTGCACTCGATGACTTCACACTCCTCCATTCTATGACTTCCCACACCTCCTTTATATGACTTCACCCACCTCCAATCTATGACTACACACCTCCATTCTGACTTCACACACCTCCATTCTGTGACTTCACACACCTCCATTCTATGACTTCACACACCTTAATTTTTCCTTCAGAAATATCCATTCTATGACCTCACACACCTCCATTCTATGACTTCACAAACCTCCATTCTGTGACTTCACACACCTCCATTCTGAGTTCACACAACTCCATTCGGTGACTTCACACATCTCCATTTTATGACGTCACACACCTCCATTTTGACTTCTCACACCTCCATTCTATGACTTCACACACCTCTATTCTGACTTCACACACCTCCATTCTATGACTTCACAGACCTCGAATATGTGACTTCACTCACCTCCACTCTATGACTTCACACTCTTCCATTCTATGACTTCCCACACCTCCTTTCTATGACTTCACCCACCTCCATTTTATGAGTTCACACACCTCCATTCTATGACTTCACACATCCATTTTTACTTCACACACCTCCAATATATGACTTCAAACACCTCAATTCTGTGACTTCACACACCTCCATTCTATGCCTTCATACCCTCCATTCTGTGACTCCACACACCTCCATTCTATGACTTCACACACTTCCCTTCTATGACTTAACACACCTCCATTCTGTGACTTTACACACCTCCATTCTATGATTTCACACACCTACATTCTGTGACTTCACCCACCTCCATTCTATGACTTCATACCTCCATTCTGATTTCACACACCTCCATTCTGTGACTTCACACACCTCCATTATATGACTTCACACACCTCCATTCTATGACTTCACAGACCTCGAATATGTGACTTCACTCACCTCCACTCTAATACTTCACACTCCTCCAATCTATGACTTCCCACACCTCCTTTTTTGACTTCACCCACCTCCATTTTATGCCTTCACACACCTCCATTCTCTGACTTCACACACCTCCATTCTATGACCTCACACACCCTCATTCTATGATTTCACACACATCCATTCTATGACTTCACACATCCATTTTGACTTCACACGCCTCCAATATATGACTTCAAACACCTCAATTCTGTGACTTCAGACAGCTCCATTCTATGAGTTCATATCTTCCATTCTGTGACATCACAGACCTCCATTCTATGACTTCACACACCTCCATTCTGTGACTTCACACACCTCCATTCTGAGTTCACACACCCCCATTCTGTGACTTCACACACCTTCAATCTGTGACTTGACACACCTCCATTCTATTACTTCACACACCTCCATTCTATGACTTCACAAACCTCCAATATATGACTTCACACACCTCCATTCTGTGACTTCACACACCTCCATTCTATGACTTCACACACCTCCATTCTGTGACTTCACACACCTACATTGTGACTTCACAGACCTCCATTCTATGAGTTCACACAAATGCATTGTGAATTCACACACCTCCATTCTATGACTTCACACACCTCCATTCTGACTTCACACACCTCCATTCTGACTTCACACACCTCAATTCTGTGACTTCACACAACTCCATTCTATGATTTCACACCCCTCCATTCTGTGACTTCACACACCTCCATTCTGTGACTTCACACACCTCCTTTCTGAGTTGACACACCTCCATTCTATGACTTCACACACCTCCAATCTGACTTCACACACCTCCATTCTATGACTTCACACACCTCCATTCTGTGACTTCAAAAACCTCCATTCTATGACTTCACACACCTCCATTGTGACTTCACACACCATCATTCTATGAGTTCACACACCGCCATTCTGACTTCACTCACCTCCATTCTATGACTTCACACAGCTCCATGCTGACTTCACACAGCTCCATTCTATGACTTTGCACACATCTATTCTGACTTCACACACCTCCATTCTGTGACTTCACACAACTCTATTCTATGACTTCACACACCTCCATTCTATACCTTAACACACCTATATTGTGACTTCGCACACCTCCATTTTGACTTCACACGCCTCAGTTCTGTGCCTTCACACACCTCCATTCTATGATTTCACACACTTCCATTCTATGACTTCACACACCTAGATTCTATGACTTCACACACCTCATTTCTGAGTTGACACACCTCCATTCTGTGATTTCACACACCTCCAATCTGACTTCACACACCTTCATTCTATAACTTCACACACCTCCATTGTGACTTCTCACACCTCCATTCTATGAGTTCACACACGTCCATTCTGACTTCACACACCTCCATTCTATGACTTCACACAGCTAAATTCTGACTTCACACCTCCATTTGTGACTTCACACTCCACAATTTTGACTTCACACACCTCCATTCTGTGACTTCACACACCTCCATTCTGTGACTTCACACACATCTATTTTGACTTCACACACTTCCATTCTATGACTTCACACACCTCCATTCTGTGACTTCACACACCTGCATTCCATGACTTCACACACCTCCATTCTATGAGATTACACACCACCATTCTATGAGTTCACACACCTACATTGTGACTTCACACACCTCCATTCTATGACTTCACACACTGTAGGGAGCCGGGACAAACGCCATTAGATGGCGCCCGTTTCCTGACTCCTTAGAGGTAAACGACTTCACATAATGCAATGCGGTGCTCGACTATGTGTCCTAAGTTATGCGCATGCGTGAGTCACATGATGATCCCTGGCTAATCCCGCGGCACCTCGTTGTGACTGTAGGGCGGCAGCCAATGGTGGAGCGATCCGTGTTCCTGTTCCCTATATAAGGAGCTGCATTTCCCTGCCCAAGCCCTTTTTTGCTTCCTGCTCCCCCTTCAATCAAAAGCTCTCCGATAAAGTATGATTTGAGAAGAATCCTCGTGTGGTGGTCGTTCTTCCTCGCTGGTCGAGGAGCTCGCCGCAACTGGTGCCGAAGACCCGGGACCTTGGGAAGACAGGAGGACAAGCGAAAAGGCTGAGGATTCAGAACTCGACATACGGAGAGGAGACGTCGGTAAGTATCAGCCTGATCAGCTGAGATCCCCGGATATGCTGTTTCTTTGGGTACAATTCTGGGTGCTTGCTGTTGTCCTTCCTTGCTTGCTGCTGGTGTGTCTTTGTTGCATTTGTCTGCGTTGCGGCAACTCACAGATTGTTAAGAGAGCCAGTAGGACATTGAGGAAGCACCAGGATAGTCTCTCCGAGGCAGAATCAACTGGGGAGGAAAAAGGTAGGCCAAAAAAAAGGGAAAGAAAATAAAAAAGGGAGACTTTATGTCAAAGAACAGAGGGTGGATGCACCCTTTCAAGATACCGGGCAGGAGGGAGATAAGGAGGACCAAGGCATAAGAACAATGGAGACGCCCCCAGGGCAGTCTTACCAGGATTCGGGCAGGTTTCAACATTTACAGATAAGGGAGTCTAGAGATGAGGAGCTAAAAGATTCAAATGAGAAGTTAAGCAACTCAGATGAGGAAGTGACTAACAATTCAGATGAGGAACAGGACCGGAAAGAGGGAGAAGGCTTGGAGGAGGCGGCTGCTAGGTATGAGGAGGGAAGGTATGGAGTTCAGCGACCTCTTCTGGCTGGAGTGTCTAAAGGAAATGAACAAGAGAGAGCCATGCCCTCTGCGCCCCCGCCTTATCTTGTGGCGGCGGGAAAAAGTCATTTCATAAAAGAAAGCACGTGGTCCCGCCTGGCGGCTGCGTTCCCAGTTTTTGAGAACCCAGTTACCCAGGAGAGGACCTTTGAACCAGTCTCCTATAAACAGTTAAAGGATTTGATGGAGGCAGTACGTAATTATGGAGTTACGGCCAGTTATACCACTGCTTTGCTTAGAAGACTAACTGCTAATGCTATGACACCTAATGATTGGTATGAGGTCGCGCGGACATGCCTCAATTATGGACAGTTCCTTGACTTCAGGTCTATAGTTATGGACAGAGCTCAGGCTCAATATAGAGTAAATGTACAAGAAGGGCGGCCCGAGTGGACTGTGGACATGCTCCTAGGGCAAGGACAATGGGCTGCCGATCAGACAAATTTCCCCTGGGATGTTTATAAACAAATAAATGAGGTTTTTTACAAGTCCTGGAGGGCAATCCCAAACAAAGGCCAGGTCACTGGCAGCCTCACCAAAGTTACTCAAGCTGTCACGGAGCCATTCTCCGATTTTGTGGCCCGTGTGCTCGAAACGGCGGAGCGCGTTTTTGAAAATCTTGAAGCCTTTATGCCAGTTGTCCAACAAATTATTTTTGAGCAATGTACAAAGGAATGTCAGACAGCTATTATGCCGGTCAAGGAAAAGGGCCTGGAAGCATGGATAAAAGCCTGCAGGGAAATAGGGGGGCCATTAACTAATGCAGGCCTGGCTGCAGCTGTACTGTCAGCCACCCAAGCGGCCAAGGACTCTAAAGGTAAAGGATGCTTCAAATGTGGCCAACTTGGACACTTTAAACGCCAGTGTCCCAGAACTGCTCCCCAGGGTCCTCAGGGAGTTCAAAAGGTGCCAGGAACATGTCCTAGGTGCAAGAAGGGAAAACATTGGGCCAATGAATGCAAGTCAGTAAAAGATATTAATGGACAGCCCATTCCTTCTCTTAGTGCAGACCAGGAGCCAAAAAACGGGATAAGGGGCCCCCGTCCCCAGGGCCCGCAAATTTATGGGGCACTTCAGACTCCGGCACCTGTTCCCAGCTTACAGCAGCCAGTCCGGCCAGAAGGGCAACCCCAGGCTCCGCAGGGCTGGACCTCTGTACCTCCTCCGGATTGGTCTTAACTCCAGCCATGGGAGTACAAATATTGGATACTAATGTAACTGGACCATTAGAAAGAGGCACGGTGGGATTGGTGTTAGGGCGCTCCTCCTCCACCTTAAAAGGACTAATAATTTTCCCGGGCGTTATAGATTCTGACTATTCAGGAGTAATCAAGGTTTTGTGCCACTCCCCTTACGGAGTAATCTCTATAGCCCCGGGAGATAGGATTGCCCAGCTTTTAATTCTACCTTCAAAACATGAAAACCTTCCTTCACTACAAAAGGAAAGGGGAGCCGCAGGCTTAGGCTCCACAGGGATTGATCTTGTGTGCCTGTCGATGGAACTGGACCAGAGACCCATGCTATCCCTACTAATAGAGGGAAAGTCCTTTCTTGGCCTGGTAGATACCGGAGCCAATCGGAG
Source organism: Megascapheus bottae (assembly GCA_024803745.1). Classification (NCBI taxonomy): domain Eukaryota; kingdom Metazoa; phylum Chordata; class Mammalia; order Rodentia; family Geomyidae; genus Megascapheus; species Megascapheus bottae. The sequence goes on from JANJXV010001096.1 coordinate 13,849, forward strand.
CATTATTCAATCAAAGGCCTGGCCCAAGCAGTGGCCATTACAAAAATCTTCTCAAACTTTACAAGGACTTGGATATGCTAATGCTCCCTGTGTCAGTGCTAAAGAGTTAGTGTGGAGAACTGAAGAAGGCCAACAGGGAACAATCCAACCGTTTGTAATTGACGTCCCTGTTAATCTCTGGGGACGGGATGTGCAACAACAATTAAAACTTAAACTGACTAATGATTATTCAGAAGTTAGTCAAAACATCATGAAACAGCAGGGATATGTTCCAACTCAAGGGCTTGGCAGATGTCTTCAGGGACGCCCAGAACCCGTTGAGCCTGCTCCAAAATTTAATAGGAAAGGATTGGGTTTTTCCTAGGGGCCACTGAAACAAAAGCTTCCATCAACAATGCGGTACCCATACCCTGGTTGACTCAGAAATCGGTGTGGGTCCCCCAGTGGCCCCTTTCACAAGAAAAATTGGAAGCTGCAAAAAATTTAGTTGAGGAACAGTTAAAATTGGGACACGTTGAGCCCTCTGTATCTCCCTGGAACACACCTATTTTTGTTATTAAAAAGGCTTCTGGCAAGTGGAGATTGTTACATGACTTAAGGGCAGTAAACGCGCAAATGCAGGTCATGGGACCAGTCCAGAGAGGACTTCCTCTACTTTCAGCACTGCCCCGAGATTGGCCTGTGTTGAGCTTAGACATTAAAGATTGCTTCTTCTCAATACCCCTTTGCCCTGAGGATAGAGAACATTTTGCCTTTACGTTGCCCTCTGTTAATCATGAACAGCCAGATGTCCGGTATCAGTGGAAGGTCTTGCCTCAAGGCATGGCTAATAGCCCAACTATTTGTCAACTGTTTGTGGATTCGGCCCTGCTGTCAGTTAGACAGGAGTTTCCCCTGGTAAAAATCATTCATTATATGGATGATATCCTGCTAGCTGCTTCTTCTCTTGAGGTACTTCATAGAGCCTATCAACAGGTGGTTTCCCTACTTGAACAGAGAGGGCTTATTATTGCCCCTGATAAAGTACAACAATCCAAGGTGGTAAAATTCTTAGGTGTCATTGTTACTCCTGCCTTTATTCGACCTCAAAAAATTTCTATTCGAACTGCCCACCTAAAGACACTCAATGATTTTCAACAAGTGTTGGGAGACATCAACTGGATCCGAGGATATTTAAACATTCCTCGAGCAGAATTACTGCCTTTATTTTCCATTTTGGAAGGTAACCCGGATGTCACATCTACACGAAAACTTACCCCACAGGCTTTTGCGGCCCTAAAAAGGATTGAAGAGGCAATAATTAAGGCTCAAGTGTGTCGTTATAATGCAGGTCAATTACTTATGTTGTGTATTTTAAAGACAAAGAATTATCCTACAGGGGTCTTATGGAAGGACGGCCCTCTGTGGTGGCTTCATGGTAATTCTCTTGGAGCAAGAAATGTTCAATATTTTCCTGAGCTTGTTGCAACTCAAGCCCTATTGGGCCTAAAGTATTGTTTGATGCATTTTGCTAAAATACCTGATAAATTAATTATTCCCTATACCAGGAATCAGATGGAAACTTTGGCTGCCACTGTGGATATATGGGCGATTTTATTATGTGCCTTTCCCAATATTATTGATAACCATTATCCCAAGCATCCCTTGCTTGCCTTTGTAGAGAGAAATTTAGTTTATTTTCCTATTATTACCTCTAAGAAGCCTCTGGCTACAGCCTTGACTATTTATACTGATGGGTCAAAAACTGGCCAGGGTGCCTTTGTGGTGGAAGGTCAAAATCCAGTCGTGTTATATTTTCGACCGGATGTTCCCCAGGTCACAGAGTGCCTGGTGGTTCTAGAGGTGTTTAAAAGATTTGAAGAGCCCTTTAATCTCTTCTCTGATTCACAATATGTTGTTAATGCTGTTAATTCTCTTGAAGTCACTGCCTCAATTAGGCAGGCCAGCATGGTTTCTAACATATTATTACAGATTCAATCCCTTATTTTGGCAAGAAAGAATCCCTTTTATATAGGGCACATGAGAGCTCATACCTTGTTGCCAGGTCCCATGGCTAAGGCTAATGCCCAGGTAGATCAGGCAACTAGGGCCATGGTTTTGACAGCTATTGATTCTGTAGAATCAGCAAAAACTTTTCATCAGTTATATCATGTACCTGCTAATACTCTTAGAATAAAATTTAATATAACCAGACATGAAGCATGAAATATTGTTAAAGCCTGTCAGTCTTGTGTGATTTTTCTCCCCTCTCCTAATGTGGGGATAAACCCTAGAGGCTTAAAACCAAATGCACTATGGCAAATGGATGTTACTCATTTAGCGGAATTTGGAAAATTAAAATATTTACATGTCTCAGTGGATACCTATTCTGGCATAGTACATGCCACGCCCTTGGCAGGAGAAAAGGTTTCCCATGTAAAAGTACATTGTTTAGAAGCCTGGGCAGCCTGGGGAAAACCCCTTCACTTAAAAACTGATAATGGCCCTGCCTATACTTCTCATGGTTTCCGCGCCTTTTGTGCGAAAATGCAAGTAGCCCATACAACAGGGTTACCATACAATCCGCAAGGACAAGGAATTGTGGAAAGAACCAACAAAAAATTAAAAGAAATACTTCAAAAACAGAAAGGGGGAATTGCGGAAGGAGCATCTCCCAGGAAAAGACTTTCCCTTGCACTTTTTACTTTAAATTTTTTAATTTTAAATAGTGATGATAAGTCAGCAGCAGATAGACATGCTGCCCAAAACCCTAAAATTATAACTGAGATGGTTAAATGGAAGGATGTTATTACAAATAATTGGTGCGGACCGGATCCCGTAGTAAGGAGATCCAGGGGAGCTGTTTGTGTTTTTCCACAGGAGCAGGAAACACCGCTTTGGGTCCCATTGCGATTGACGCGAAAGGTGGAAGGAGAACCCGAGAAAGGCACTGACGATGAAGATTATTCTCATGTTGGTGGCAATACTAGCAGATCCAGTGATGGCCCAGGAGAGGATTTTGTGGGCGCTGATGAAGACCTTTCCAATACCGATGCCTGTGAAGCATGACGCTCGTGTTTTCCCGTATCTTTTCACGACCAATTCATCATTGCAGTTACCTTTTCTTCCCATGGACAGACAGTTGGACAATTATGTCTTTATACCTTTAATTTATCAAGGCAATTAGGTCAAATGTTAACTGGACAATGGTCACATGATTTTGAAAACCTTACAAGCCAATTGAGATATGAAATTATGATTGTTAATTCAACCAGGGTAAATGTGGCCCCTTTTCGGGAAAATTACAGATTGGATATTACAGGCATCCTCCTGGGCAAAAGAATGGGCTGGAAGTTTAGCCTTATTGGGATTAATGATGTGTGGGTTGGGGATTTTGTGTTGGATGCTATGTAAAATGAGTTATAAACGAAAAGGAGATCATGCTATTATAAAACAGGCTTTTGCAGCATTAGAAATGCATGACTCCCCCCAAGTTTGGTTAAGTATGCTTGGAAAGAAAAGGACATGTGGTCTGCCTATGGTTGGTCTGTCGCCTGCAAGCCCAAACACAGAGGGATAAGGTAGTGATTTTCGCAAGCATTAGCCGCCTTGGAAGTTGGATCCTCACCCCAAATATGGCTTTCAGCCTTAAAGGGCAATTGAGCCTATTTTTCTGCATAGCCTTTGCACCCCGGGGGACAAGATCCCATTGCACAGGGACAGGTATGCAGCTTAAGATCTGGAGCAAACAGGATGCGAGGCGTATGCACTGCACTTGGGAAAAGGGAGATGCCTTTTCTCGAGAAGAGCACGTCTGTTTGCATGTGGGTAGATGCCAAAATTTCCCACCTCTGAAAAAAGGGCATCGGACTGGCGGGTCACCCTCTGGGAAAGAGCCTGGAGAGGAGGCCTTGCATTGTCCTTATCCTCTTCAGAGAACAGACCCCTACTCTTGCCTGATGCTCAAAAAAAGAAGGGGGAGCTGTAGGGAGCCGGGACAAACGCCATTAGATGGCGCCCGTTTCCTGACTCCTTAGAGGTAAACGACTTCACATAAGGCAATGAGGTGCTCGACTACGTGTCCTAAGTTATGCGCATGCGTGAGTCACATGATGATCCCTGGCCAATCCCGCGGCACCTCGTTGTGGCTGTAGGGCGGCAGCCAATGGTGGAGCGATCCGTGTTCCTGTTCCCTATATAAGGAGCTGCATTTCCCTGCCCAAGCCCTTTTTTGCTTCCTGCTCCCCCTTCAATCAAAAGCTCTCCGATAAAGTATGATTTGAGAAGAATCCTCGAGTGGTGGTCGTTCTTCCTCGCTGGTCGAGGAGCTCGCCGCAACACACCATCATTATTACTTCAGAATCATCCATTCTATGACTTCACACACCTCCATTCTATGACTTCACAAACCTCCGTTCTGTGACCTCACACACCTTCATTTTGAGGTCACACACCTCCATTCTGTGACTTCAAAAACCTCCATTCTATGACTTCACACACCTCCATTCTATGACTTCACACAATTCCTTTCTGTGACTTCACACACCTCCATTCTGTGACTTCACACACCTCCATTCTGTGACTTCCCACACCTCCATTCTATGACTTCACACAGCTCCATTCTGTGACTTCACACACCTTCATTCTTACTTCAGAAACATCCATTCTATGACTTCACAAACCTCCATTCTGTGACTTCACACACCTCCATTCTGAGTTCACACAACTCCATTTGGTGACTTCACACACCTCCATTCTGTGCCTTCACACACCTCCATTCTATGACTTCACACACTTCCATTCTATGACTTCACACACCTCCATTCTGTGACGTCAAACACCTCCATTCTAAGTTCACACACCTCCAATCTGTGACTTCACACACCTCCATTCTGTAACTTCACACACCTCCATTCTATGAATTCACACACATCCATTCTATGACTTCACATACTTCCATTCTGTGACTTTACACACCTCCATTCTGAGTTCACACACCTCCATTCTTTGACATCACACACCTCCATTCTGTTACTTACCACACCTACATTCTGTGACTTCACACACCTCCGTTCTATGACTTCACACACCTCCCTTCTATGACTTCACACACCTCAATTCTGTGACTTCACACACCTCCATTCTATGACTTCACACACCTCCATTCTATGACTTCACACACCTCCAATATATGACTACAAACACCTGAATTCTGTGACTTCACACACCTCCATTCTATGACTTCATACCCGTCAATTCTGTGACTTCACATACCTCAGTTCTCTGACTTCACACACGTCCATTCTATGACTTCACCCACCTCCATTCTATGACTTCACACACCTCCAATTTGACTTTACATACTTCCATTCTATGACTTCACAAACTGCCATTCTCTGACTTCACACACCTCCATTCTGTGATTTCACAAACCTCCATTGTATGATTTCACACACCTCCATTTTATGACGTCACACACCTCCATGTTGACTTCACTCACCTCCATTATGTGACTTCACACTCCTCCCTTCGGTGACTTCACACACCTCCATTCTATGACTTCACACATCTACATTCTATGACTTCACACACCTCCATTCTATGACTTCACACACTTCCATTCTATGATTTCACATACCTCCATGCTATCATTTCACACACCTCCATTCTGTGACTTCACACACCTCCATTCTGAGTTCACATACCTCCATTCTGTGACTCAACACACCTCCATTCTGACTTCACTCACCTCCATTTTGACTTCACACACCTCATTTCTTGACTTCACACACATCCATGCTAACTTCACACACCTCCATTCTATGACTTCACACAGCTCTATTCTATGACTTCACACACCTCCATTCTGAGTTCACACACTTCCATTCTGTGACTTCACATACCTCCATTCTGACTTTACACATCTCCACTGTATGACTTCACACACCTCCATTCTGTGACTTCACACACCTCCATTCTGTGACTTCACACACCTCCATTTTATGACTTCACACACCTCGATTGTGATTTCACACACCTCCATTCTATGAGTTCACATACCTCCATTCTGACTTCACACACCTTAATTCTATGACTTCACACACCTCCATTCTGACTTCACACACCTCAATTCTGTGACTTCACACACCTCCATTCTATGATTTCACACACCTCCATTCTATGACTTCACACACCTCCAATATATGACTTCAAACACCTCAATTCTGTGACTTCACACACCTCCATTCTATGACTTCCACACCTCAATTCTGTGACATCACATACCACCATTCTATGACTTCACACACCTCCATTGTGACTTCACACACCTCTTTTCTATGAGTTCACACACCTCCATTCTGACTTCACACCACTCCATTCTATGACTTTACACATCTACATTTCGACTTCACACACCTCCATTCTATGACTTCGAACACCACCATTCTGACTTCACACTCCTCCATTCTGTGACTTCACACAGCTCCATTACATGACTTCACATACCTCCATTCGATGACTTCACACACCTCCATTTTGACTTCACACACCACCACTCTGTGACTTCACACACCTCCATTTGTGACTTCACACACCACATTTTTGACTTCACACACCTCCATTCTGTGACTTCACACACCTCCATTCTGTGACTTCACACGCCTCCATTTTGTCTTCACACACCTCCATTCTGTGACTCCACACACCTACATTCTGTGACTTCACACTCCTCTATTGTTTGACTTCACAGAGCTCCATTCTTTGACTTCACACACCTCCATTCTGTGACTTCACACACCTCCATTTTGACTTCACACACCTCCATTCTATGACTTCACACACCTCATTTCTGAGTTGACACACCTCCATTCTGTGATTTCACACACCTCCAATTTGACTTCACACACCCCCATTCTATGACTTCACACACCCCCATTGTGACTTCACACACTCCATTCTATGAGTTAACACACCTCCATTCTGTGACTTCACACACCTCCATTCTATGATTTCTCACACCTCCATTCTATTAATTCACACACCTCCATTCTGTGACTTCACACAACTCCATTCTATGACTTCCCACACCTCCATTCTGTGACTTCACACACCTCCATTCTGAGTTCACAAACCTCCATTCTGTGACATAACGCACCTTCATTCTGTGACTTCACACACCTCCATTCTATGACTTCACACACCTCCATTCTATGAGTTCACACACCTCCATTCTATGATTCACACACCTCCATTTTGACTTCACACACCTCCATTCTTTGACTTCATACACCTTCGTTCTCACTTCAGAAACATCCATTCTATGACTTCAGGCACCTCCGTTCTATGACTTCACAAACCTCCATTCTGTGACCACTCACCTCCATTCTGAGTTCCCACACCTCCATTCTGTGACTTCACTCACCTCCATCCTGATTTCACACACCTCCATTCTGACTTCACAAACCTCAATTCTTTGACTTCACACACCTCCATTCTATGATTTCACACCCTTCCATTCTGTGACTTCACACACCTCCATTCTGAGTTCACACACTTCCATTCTGTGAATTCACATACCTCCATTCTGACTTTACACATCTCCACTGTATGACTTCACACACCTCCATTCTGTGACTACACACACCTCCATTCTGTGACTTCACACACCTCAATTCTGTGACTTCACACACCTCCATTTTGACTTAACACACCTCCATTCTATGACTTCACACACCTCCATTCTATGACTTTACACACCTCCATTCTGTGACTTCACACACCTCCAATCTGACTTCACCCAGCCCCATTCTATGACTTCACACACCTCCATTCTGTGACTTCACACACCTCCATTTTATGACTTCACACACCTCGATTGTGATTTCACACACCTCCATTCTATGAGTTCACATACCTCCATTCTGACTTCACACACCTTAATTCTATGACTTCACACACCTCCATTCTGACTTCACACACCTCAATTCTGTGACTTCACACACCTCCATTCTATGATTTCACACACCTCCATTCTATGACTTCACACACCTCCAATATATGACTTCAAACACCTCAATTCTGTGACTTCACACACCTCCATTCTATGACTTCCACACCTCAATTCTGTGACATCACACACCACCATTCTATGACTTCACACACCTCCATTGTGACTTCACATACCTCTATTCTATGAGTTCACACACCTCCATTCTGACTTCACACCACTCCATTCTATGACTTCACACATCTACATTCCGACTTCACACACCTCCATTCTATGACCTCGAACACCACAATTCTGACTTCACAATCCTCCATTCTGTGACTTCACACAGCCCCATTCCATCTCTTCACATACCTCCATTCGATGTCTTCACACACCTCCATTTTGACTTCACACACCTCCACTCTGTGACTTCACACACCTCCATTTGTGACTTCACACACCACATTTTTGACTTCACACACCTCCATTCTGTGACTTCACACACCTCCATTCTGTGACTTCACACGCCTCTGTTTTGTCTTCACACACCTCCATTCTGTGACTCCACACACCTACATTCTGTGACTTCACACTCCTCTATTGTTTGACTTCACACAGCTCCATTCTTTGACTTCACACACCTCCATTCCATGAGTTCACACACCTCCATTCTATGAGTTCACACACCTCCATTCTATGAGTTCACACACCTCCATTTTGACTTCACACACCTCCATTCTATGACTTCACACACCTTCATTCTTACTTCAGAAAGTTCCATTCTATGACTTCACACACCTCCATTGTATGACTTCACAAACCTCCGTTCTGTGACCTCACAGACCTTCATTTTGAGGTCACACACCTCCATTCTGTGACTTCACACACCTCCATTCTGACTTCACACACCTCCATTCTATGACTTCACACACTTCCTTTCTGTGACTTCACACACCTCCATTCTGTGAGTTCACACACCTCCATTCTATGACTTCACACACCTCCATTCTGTGACTTAACACACCTCCATTCTGTGACTTCACACACCTCCATTCTATGACTTCACACACCTCCATTCTGTGACTTCACACACCTCCATTCTGGGTTCACACACCTCCAATCTGTGACTTCACACACCTCCATTCTATGACTTCTCACACGTCCATTCTATGACTTCACACACGTCCATTCTATGATTTTACACACCTCCTTTCTGTGACTTCACACACCTCCATTCTATAACTTCACACACCTCCATTCTGTGACTTCACACACCTCCATTCTATGATTTTACACACCTCCATTCTGTGACTTAACACACCTCCATTCTGAGACTTCACACACCTCCATTCTATGACTCACACACCTCCATTCTGTGACTTCACACACCTCCATTCTGGGTTCACATACCTCCAATCTGTGACTTCACACACCTCCATTCTGTGACTTCACACACCTCCATTCTATGACTTCACACACCTTCATTCTATGACATCACACACCTCCATTCTATGACTTCACACATCTCCATTCTGTGACTTCACACACCTCCATTCTGGGTTCACACACCTCCAATCTGTGACTTCACACCCCTCCATTCTGTGACTTCACACACCTCCATTCTATGACTTCACACACCTCCATTCTATGACTTCACACTCCTAGATTCTATGACTTCACACACGTCCATTCTATGATTTTACACACCTACATTCTGTGACTTCACACACCTCCATTCTATAACTTCACACACCTCCATTCTGTGACTTCACACACCTCCATTCTATGACTTCACACACCTCCATTCTATGGCTTCACACACCTCCATTCTATAACTTAACACACGTACATAGTGACTTCAGACCTCCATTCTATGAGTTCACACACCTGCATTGTGACTTCACACACCTCCATTTTGACTTTACACGCCTCAGTTCTGTGACTTCACACACCTCCATTCTATGATTTCACACACTTCCATTCTATGACTTCACACTCCTAGATTCTATGACTTCACACACCTCATTTCTGAGTTGACACACCTCCATTCTATGACTTCACACACCTCCATTGTGACTTCACACACCTCCATTCGATGAGTTCACACACCTCCATTATGACTTCACACACCTCCATTCTATGACTTCTCACAGATAAATTCTGACTTCACACCTCCATTTGTGACTTCACACTCCACAATTTTGACTTAACACACCTCCATTCTGTGACTTCACACACCTCCATTCTTTGACTTCACACACATCCATTTTGACTTCACACACTTCCATTCTTTGACTTCACACACCTCCATTCTGGGACTTCACATACCTCCATTCCATGACTTCACACACCTCCATTCTATGAGATTACACACCACCATTCTATGAGTTCACACACCTACATTGTGACTTCACACACCTCCATTCTATGACTTCACACACCTTCATATTTTCTTAAGAATCATCCATTCTATGACTCCACACACCTCCATTCTATGATTTCACAAAATTCCATTCTGTGACTTCACACACCTCCATTCTGACTTCACACACCTCCATTCTATGACTTCACACACTTCCATTCTATGACTTTACACACCTCCTTTCTGTGACTTCACACACCTCCATTGTGAGTTCACACACCTGCATTCTGTCACTTCACACACCTCCATTCTGTGACTTCACACACGTCCATTCTGTGACTTTACTCACCTCCATTTTTTGAATTCACATACCTCCATTCTTTGACTTCACACACCTCCATTCCATGACTTCACACACCTCCATTCCATGAGATCACACACCTCCATTCTATGAGTTCACACACCACCATTTTGACTTCACACACCTCCATTCAATGCCTTCACACACCTTCATTCTTAATTCAGAAACATCCATTCTATGACTTCACACACTTCCATTCTGTGACTTCACACACCTCCATTCTGAGTTCACACACCCCCATTCTGTGACTTCACACAACTTCAATCTGTGACTTGACACACCTCCATTCTATTACTTCACACACCTCCATTCTATGACTTCACAAACCTCCAATATATGACTTCACAAACCTCCATTCTGTGACTTCACACACGTCCATTCTATGACTTCACACACCTCCATTCTGTGACTTCACACACCTACATTGTGACTTCACAGACCTCCATTCTATGAGTTCACACAAACGCATTGTGAATTCACACACCTCCATTCTATGACTTCACACACCTAAATTCTGACTTCACACACCTCCATTCTGACTTCACACACCTCAATTCTGTGACTTCACACAACTCCATTCTATGATTTCACACCCCTCCATTCTATGACTTCACACACCTCCATTCTATGACTTCACACACCTCCAATATATGACTACAAACACCTGAATTCTGTGACTTCACACACCTCCATTCTATGACTTCATACCCGTCAATTCTGTGACTTCACATACCTCAGTTCTCTGACTTCACACACGTCCATTCTATGACTTCACCCACCTCCATTCTATGACTTCACCCACCTCCATTCTATGACTTCACAAACTTCCATTCTCTGACTTCACACACCTCCATTCTGTGATTTCACAAACCTCCATTGTATGATTTCACACACCTCCATTTTATGATGTCACACACCTCCATTTTGACTTCACTCACCTCCATTATGTGACTTCACACTCCTCCCTTCGGTGACTTCACACACCTCCATTCTATGACTTCACACATCTACATTCTATGACTTCACACACCTCCATTCTATGACTTCACACACTTCCATTCTATGATTTCACATACCTCCATGCTATCATTTCACACACCTCCATTCTGTGACTTCACACACCTCCATTCTGAGTTCACATACTTCCATTCTGTGACTCAACACACCTCCATTCTGACTTCACTCACCTCCATTTTGACTTCACACACCTCATTTCTTGACTTCACACACATCCATGCTAACTTCACACACCTCCATTCTATGACTTCACACAGCTCTATTCTATGACTTCACACACCTCCATTCTGAGTTCACACACTTCCATTCTGTGACTTCACACACCTCCATTCTGACTTTACACATCTCCATTGTATGACTTCACACACCTCCATTCTGTGACTTCACACACCTCCATTCTGTGACTTCACACACCTCCATTCTGTGACTTCACACACCTCCATTTTATGACTTCACACACCTCGATTGTGATTTCACACACCTCCATTCTATGAGTTCACATACCTCCATTCTGACTTCACACACCTTAATTCTATGACTTCACACACCTCCATTCTGACTTCACACACCTCAATTCTGTGACTTCACACACCTCCATTCTATGATTTCACACACCTCCATTCTATGACTTCACACACCTCCAATATATGACTTCAAACACCTCAATTCTGTGACTTCACACACCTCCATTCTATGACTTCCACACCTCAATTCTGTGACATCACACACCACCATTCTATGACTTCACACACCTCCATTGTGACTTCACACACCTCTTTTCTATGAGTTCACACACCTCCATTCTGACTTCACACCACTCCATTCTATGACTTCACACATCTACATTTCGACTTCACACACCTCCATTCTATGACTTCGAACACCACCATTCTGACTTCACACTCCTCCATTCTGTGACTTCACACAGCTCCATTACATGACTTCACATACCTCCATTCGATGACTTCACACACCTCCATTTTGACTTCACACACCACCACTCTGTGACTTCACACACCTCCATTTGTGACTTCACACACCACATTTTTGACTTCACACACCTCCATTCTGTGACTTCACACACCTCCATTCTGTGACTTCACACGCCTCCATTTTGTCTTCACACACCTCCATTCTGTGACTCCACACACCTACATTCTGTGACTTCACACTCCTCTATTGTTTGACTTCACAGAGCTCCATTCTTTGACTTCACACACCTCCATTCTGTGACTTCACACACCTCCATTTTGACTTCACACACCTCCATTCTATGACTTCACACACCTCATTTCTGAGTTGACACACCTCCATTCTGTGATTTCACACACCTCCAATTTGACTTCACACACCCCCATTCTATGACTTCACACACCCCCATTGTGACTTCACACACTCCATTCTATGAGTTAACACACCTCCATTCTATGAGTTCACACACCTCCATTTTGACTTCACACACCTCCATTCTGTGACTTCACACACCTCCATTCTGTGACTTCACACACCTCCATTCTATGATTTCTCACACCTCCATTCTATTAATTCACACACCTCCATTCTGTGACTTCACACAACTCCATTCTATGACTTCCCACACCTCCATTCTGTGACTTCACACACCTCCATTCTGAGTTCACAAACCTCCATTCTGTGACATAACGCACCTTCATTCTGTGACTTCACACACCTCCATTCTATGACTTCACACACCTCCATTCTATGAGTTCACACACCTCCATTCTATGATTCACACACCTCCATTTTGACTTCACACACCTCCATTCTTTGACTTCATACACCTTCGTTCTCACTTCAGAAACATCCATTCTATGACTTCAGGCACCTCCGTTCTATGACTTCACAAACCTCCATTCTGTGACCACTCACCTCCATTCTGAGTTCCCACACCTCCATTCTGTGACTTCACTCACCTCCATCCTGATTTCACACACCTCCATTCTGACTTCACAAACCTCAATTCTTTGACTTCACACACCTCCATTCTATGATTTCACACCCTTCCATTCTGTGACTTCACACACCTCCATTCTGAGTTCACACACTTCCATTCTGTGAATTCACATACCTCCATTCTGACTTTACACATCTCCACTGTATGACTTCACACACCTCCATTCTGTGACTTCACACACCTCCATTCTGTGACTTCACACACCTCAATTCTGTGACTTCACACACCTCCATTTTGACTTAACACACCTCCATTCTATGACTTCACACACCTCCATTCTATGACTTTACACACCTCCATTCTGTGACTTCACACACCTCCAATCTGACTTCACCCAGCCCCATTCTATGACTTCACACACCTCCATTCTGTGACTTCACACACCTCCATTTTATGACTTCACACACCTCGATTGTGATTTCACACACCTCCATTCTATGAGTTCACATACCTCCATTCTGACTTCACACACCTTAATTCTATGACTTCACACACCTCCATTCTGACTTCACACACCTCAATTCTGTGACTTCACACACCTCCATTCTATGATTTCACACACCTCCATTCTATGACTTCACACACCTCCAATATATGACTTCAAACACCTCAATTCTGTGACTTCACACACCTCCATTCTATGACTTCCACACCTCAATTCTGTGACATCACACACCACCATTCTATGACTTCACACACCTCCATTGTGACTTCACACACCTCTATTCTATGAGTTCACACACCTCCATTCTGACTTCACACCACTCCATTCTATGACTTCACACATCTACATTCCGACTTCACACACCTCCATTCTATGACCTCGAACACCACCATTCTGACTTCACACTCCTCCATTCTGTGACTTCACACAGCCCCATTCCATGCCTTCACATACCTCCATTCGATGACTTCACACACCTCCATTTTGACTTCACACACCTCCACTCTGTGACTTCACACACCTCCATTTGTGACTTCACACACCACATTTTTGACTTCACACACCTCCATTCTGTGACTTCACACACCTCCATTCTGTGACTTCACACGCCTCTGTTTTGTCTTCACACACCTCCATTCTGTGACTCCACACACCTACATTCTGTGACTTCACACTCCTCTATTGTTTGACTTCACACAGCTCCATTCTTTGACTTCACACACCTCCATTCCATGAGTTCACACACCTCCATTCTATGAGTTCACACACCTCCATTCTATGAGTTCACACACCTCCATTTTGACTTCACACACCTCCATTCTATGACTTCACACACCTTCATTCTTACTTCAGAAAGTTCCATTCTATGACTTCACACACCTCCATTGTATGACTTCACAAACCTCCGTTCTGTGACCTCACAGACCTTCATTTTGAGGTCACACACCTCCATTCTGTGACTTCACACACCTCCATTCTGACTTCACACACCTCCATTCTATGACTTCACACACTTCCTTTCTGTGACTTCACACACCTCCATTCTGTGAGTTCACACACCTCCATTCTATGACTTCACACACCTCCATTCTGTGACTTAACACACCTCCATTCTGTGACTTCACACACCTCCATTCTATGACTTCACACACCTCCATTCTGTGACTTCACACACCTCCATTCTGGGTTCACACACCTCCAATCTGTGACTTCACACACCTCCATTCTGTGACTTCATACACCTCCATTCTATGACTTCACACACCTCCATTCTATGACTTCACACACGTCCATTCTATGATTTTACACACCTCCTTTCTGTGACTTCACACACCTCCATTCTATAACTTCACACACCTCCATTCTGTGACTTCACACACCTCCATTCTATGATTTTACACACCTCCATTCTGTGACTTAACACACCTCCATTCTGAGACTTCACACACCTCCATTCTATGACTTCACACACCTCCATTCTGTGACTTCACACACCTCCATTCTGACTTCACACACCTCAATTCTGTGACTTCACACACCTCCATTCTATGATTTCACACACCTCCATTCTATGACTTCACACACCTCCAATATATGACTTCAAACACCTCAATTCTGTGACTTCACACACCTCCATTCTATGACTTCCACACCTCAATTCTGTGACATCACACACCACCATTCTATGACTTCACACACCTCCATTGTGACTTCACACACCTCTTTTCTATGAGTTCACACACCTCCATTCTGACTTCACACCACTCCATTCTATGACTTCACACATCTACATTTCGACTTCACACACCTCCATTCTATGACTTCGAACACCACCATTCTGACTTCACACTCCTCCATTCTGTGACTTCACACAGCTCCATTACATGACTTCACATACCTCCATTCGATGACTTCACACACCTCCATTTTGACTTCACACACCACCACTCTGTGACTTCACACACCTCCATTTGTGACTTCACACACCACATTTTTGACTTCACACACCTCCATTCTGTGACTTCACACACCTCCATTCTGTGACTTCACACGCCTCCATTTTGTCTTCACACACCTCCATTCTGTGACTCCACACACCTACATTCTGTGACTTCACACTCCTCTATTGTTTGACTTCACAGAGCTCCATTCTTTGACTTCACACACCTCCATTCTGTGACTTCACACACCTCCATTTTGACTTCACACACCTCCATTCTATGACTTCACACACCTCATTTCTGAGTTGACACACCTCCATTCTGTGATTTCACACACCTCCAATTTGACTTCACACACCCCCATTCTATGACTTCACACACCCCCATTGTGACTTCACACACTCCATTCTATGAGTTAACACACCTCCATTCTATGAGTTCACACACCTCCATTTTGACTTCACACACCTCCATTCTGTGACTTCACACACCTCCATTCTGTGACTTCACACACCTCCATTCTATGATTTCTCACACCTCCATTCTATTAATTCACACACCTCCATTCTGTGACTTCACACAACTCCATTCTATGACTTCCCACACCTCCATTCTGTGACTTCACACACCTCCATTCTGAGTTCACAAACCTCCATTCTGTGACATAACGCACCTTCATTCTGTGACTTCACACACCTCCATTCTATGACTTCACACACCTCCATTCTATGAGTTCACACACCTCCATTCTATGATTCACACACCTCCATTTTGACTTCACACACCTCCATTCTTTGACTTCATACACCTTCGTTCTCACTTCAGAAACATCCATTCTATGACTTCAGGCACCTCCGTTCTATGACTTCACAAACCTCCATTCTGTGACCACTCACCTCCATTCTGAGTTCCCACACCTCCATTCTGTGACTTCACTCACCTCCATCCTGATTTCACACACCTCCATTCTGACTTCACAAACCTCAATTCTTTGACTTCACACACCTCCATTCTATGATTTCACACCCTTCCATTCTGTGACTTCACACACCTCCATTCTGAGTTCACACACTTCCATTCTGTGAATTCACATACCTCCATTCTGACTTTACACATCTCCACTGTATGACTTCACACACCTCCATTCTGTGACTTCACACACCTCCATTCTGTGACTTCACACACCTCAATTCTGTGACTTCACACACCTCCATTTTGACTTAACACACCTCCATTCTATGACTTCACACACCTCCATTCTATGACTTTACACACCTCCATTCTGTGACTTCACACACCTCCAATCTGACTTCACCCAGCCCCATTCTATGACTTCACACACCTCCATTCTGTGACTTCACACACCTCCATTTTATGACTTCACACACCTCGATTGTGATTTCACACACCTCCATTCTATGAGTTCACATACCTCCATTCTGACTTCACACACCTTAATTCTATGACTTCACACACCTCCATTCTGACTTCACACACCTCAATTCTGTGACTTCACACACCTCCATTCTATGATTTCACACACCTCCATTCTATGACTTCACACACCTCCAATATATGACTTCAAACACCTCAATTCTGTGACTTCACACACCTCCATTCTATGACTTCCACACCTCAATTCTGTGACATCACACACCACCATTCTATGACTTCACACACCTCCATTGTGACTTCACACACCTCTATTCTATGAGTTCACACACCTCCATTCTGACTTCACACCACTCCATTCTATGACTTCACACATCTACATTCCGACTTCACACACCTCCATTCTATGACCTCGAACACCACCATTCTGACTTCACACTCCTCCATTCTGTGACTTCACACAGCCCCATTCCATGCCTTCACATACCTCCATTCGATGACTTCACACACCTCCATTTTGACTTCACACACCTCCACTCTGTGACTTCACACACCTCCATTTGTGACTTCACACACCACATTTTTGACTTCACACACCTCCATTCTGTGACTTCACACACCTCCATTCTGTGACTTCACACGCCTCTGTTTTGTCTTCACACACCTCCATTCTGTGACTCCACACACCTACATTCTGTGACTTCACACTCCTCTATTGTTTGACTTCACACAGCTCCATTCTTTGACTTCACACACCTCCATTCCATGAGTTCACACACCTCCATTCTATGAGTTCACACACCTCCATTCTATGAGTTCACACACCTCCATTTTGACTTCACACACCTCCATTCTATGACTTCACACACCTTCATTCTTACTTCAGAAAGTTCCATTCTATGACTTCACACACCTCCATTGTATGACTTCACAAACCTCCGTTCTGTGACCTCACAGACCTTCATTTTGAGGTCACACACCTCCATTCTGTGACTTCACACACCTCCATTCTGACTTCACACACCTCCATTCTATGACTTCACACACTTCCTTTCTGTGACTTCACACACCTCCATTCTGTGAGTTCACACACCTCCATTCTATGACTTCACACACCTCCATTCTGTGACTTAACACACCTCCATTCTGTGACTTCACACACCTCCATTCTATGACTTCACACACCTCCATTCTGTGACTTCACACACCTCCATTCTGGGTTCACACACCTCCAATCTGTGACTTCACACACCTCCATTCTGTGACTTCATACACCTCCATTCTATGACTTCACACACCTCCATTCTATGACTTCACACACGTCCATTCTATGATTTTACACACCTCCTTTCTGTGACTTCACACACCTCCATTCTATAACTTCACACACCTCCATTCTGTGACTTCACACACCTCCATTCTATGATTTTACACACCTCCATTCTGTGACTTAACACACCTCCATTCTGAGACTTCACACACCTCCATTCTATGACTTCACACACCTCCATTCTGTGACTTCACACACCTCCATTCTGGGTTCACATACCTCCAATCTGTGACTTCACACACCTCCATTCTGTGACTTCACACACCTCCATTCTATGACTTCACACACCTTCATTCTATGACATCACACACCTCCATTCTATGACTTCACACATCTCCATTCTGTGACTTCACACACCTCCATTCTGGGTTCACACACCTCCAATCTGTGACTTCACACCCCTCCATTCTGTGACTTCACACACCTCCATTCTATGACTTCAGACACCTCCATTCTATGACTTCACACACGTCCATTCTATGATTTTACACACCTACATTCTGTGACTTCACACACCTCCATTCTATAACTTCACACACCTCCATTCTGTGACTTCACACACCTCCATTCTATGACTTCACACACCTCCATTCTATGGCTTCACACACCTCCATTCTATAACTTAACACACGTACATAGTGACTTCAGACCTCCATTCTATGAGTTCACACACCTGCATTGTGACTTCACACACCTCCATTTTGACTTCACACGCCTCAGTTCTGTGACTTCACACACCTCCATTCTATGATTTCACACACTTCCATTCTATGACTTCACACTCCTAGATTCTATGACTTCACACACCTCATTTCTGAGTTGACACACCTCCATTCTATGACTTCACACACCTCCATTGTGACTTCACACACCTCCATTCGATGAGTTCACACACCTCCATTATGACTTCACACACCTCCATTCTATGACTTCTCACAGATAAATTCTGACTTCACACCTCCATTTGTGACTTCACACTCCACAATTTTGACTTAACACACCTCCATTCTGTGACTTCACACACCTCCATTCTGTGACTTCACACACATCCATTTTGACTTCACACACTTCCATTCTTTGACTTCACACACCTCCATTCTGGGACTTCACATACCTCCATTCCATGACTTCACACACCTCCATTCTATGAGATTACACACCACCATTCTATGAGTTCACACACCTACATTGTGACTTCACACACCTCCATTCTATGACTTCACACACCTTCATATTTTCTTAAGAATCATCCATTCTATGACTCCACACACCTCCATTCTATGATTTCACAAAATTCCATTCTGTGACTTCACACACCTCCATTCTGACTTCACACACCTCCATTCTATGACTTCACACACTTCCATTCTATGACTTTACACACCTCCTTTCTGTGACTTCACACACCTCCATTGTGAGTTCACACACCTGCATTCTGTCACTTCACACACCTCCATTCTGTGACTTCACACACGTCCATTCTGTGACTTCACTCACCTCCATTTTTTGAATTCACATACCTCCATTCTTTGACTTCACACACCTCCATTCCATGACTTCACACACCTCCATTCCATGAGATCACACACCTCCATTCTATGAGTTCACACACCACCATTTTGTCTTCACACACCTCCATTCAATGCCTTCACACACCTTCATTCTTAATTCAGAAACATCCATTCTATGACTTCACACACTTCCATTTTGTGACTTCACACACCTCCATTCTGAGTTCACACACCCCCATTCTGTGACTACACACAACTTCAATCTGTGACTTGACACACCTCCATTCTATTACTTCACACACCTCCATTCTATGACTTCACAAACCTCCAATATATGACTTCACAAACCTCCATTCTGTGACTTCACACACGTCCATTCTATGACTTCACACACCTCCATTCTGTGACTTCACACACCTACATTGTGACTTCACAGACCTCCATTCTATGAGTTCACACAAACGCATTGTGAATTCACACACCTCCATTCTATGACTTCACACACCTAAATTCTGACTTCACACACCTCCATTCTGACTTCACACACCTCAATTCTGTGACTTCACACAACTCCATTCTATGATTTCACACCCCTCCATTCTATGACTTCACACACCTCCATTCTATGACTTCACACACCTCCAATATATGACTACAAACACCTGAATTCTGTGACTTCACACACCTCCATTCTATGACTTCATACCCGTCAATTCTGTGACTTCACATACCTCAGTTCTCTGACTTCACACACGTCCATTCTATGACTTCACCCACCTCCATTCTATGACTTCACCCACCTCCATTCTATGACTTCACAAACTTCCATTCTCTGACTTCACACACCTCCATTCTGTGATTTCACAAACCTCCATTGTATGATTTCACACACCTCCATTTTATGATGTCACACACCTCCATTTTGACTTCACTCACCTCCATTATGTGACTTCACACTCCTCCCTTCGGTGACTTCACACACCTCCATTCTATGACTTCACACATCTACATTCTATGACTTCACACACCTCCATTCTATGACTTCACACACTTCCATTCTATGATTTCACATACCTCCATGCTATCATTTCACACACCTCCATTCTGTGACTTCACACACCTCCATTCTGAGTTCACATACTTCCATTCTGTGACTCAACACACCTCCATTCTGACTTCACTCACCTCCATTTTGACTTCACACACCTCATTTCTTGACTTCACACACATCCATGCTAACTTCACACACCTCCATTCTATGACTTCACACAGCTCTATTCTATGACTTCACACACCTCCATTCTGAGTTCACACACTTCCATTCTGTGACTTCACACACCTCCATTCTGACTTTACACATCTCCATTGTATGACTTCACACACCTCCATTCTGTGACTTCACACACCTCCATTCTGTGACTTCACACACCTCCATTCTGTGACTTCACACACCTCCATTTTATGACTTCACACACCTCGATTGTGATTTCACACACCTCCATTCTATGAGTTCACATACCTCCATTCTGACTTCACACACCTTAATTCTATGACTTCACACACCTCCATTCTGACTTCACACACCTCAATTCTGTGACTTCACACACCTCCATTCTATGATTTCACACACCTCCATTCTATGACTTCACACACCTCCAATATATGACTTCAAACACCTCAATTCTGTGACTTCACACACCTCCATTCTATGACTTCCACACCTCAATTCTGTGACATCACACACCACCATTCTATGACTTCACACACCTCCATTGTGACTTCACACACCTCTTTTCTATGAGTTCACACACCTCCATTCTGACTTCACACCACTCCATTCTATGACTTCACACATCTACATTTCGACTTCACACACCTCCATTCTATGACTTCGAACACCACCATTCTGACTTCACACTCCTCCATTCTGTGACTTCACACAGCTCCATTACATGACTTCACATACCTCCATTCGATGACTTCACACACCTCCATTTTGACTTCACACACCACCACTCTGTGACTTCACACACCTCCATTTGTGACTTCACACACCACATTTTTGACTTCACACACCTCCATTCTGTGACTTCACACACCTCCATTCTGTGACTTCACACGCCTCCATTTTGTCTTCACACACCTCCATTCTGTGACTCCACACACCTACATTCTGTGACTTCACACTCCTCTATTGTTTGACTTCACAGAGCTCCATTCTTTGACTTCACACACCTCCATTCTGTGACTTCACACACCTCCATTTTGACTTCACACACCTCCATTCTATGACTTCACACACCTCATTTCTGAGTTGACACACCTCCATTCTGTGATTTCACACACCTCCAATTTGACTTCACACACCCCCATTCTATGACTTCACACACCCCCATTGTGACTTCACACACTCCATTCTATGAGTTAACACACCTCCATTCTATGAGTTCACACACCTCCATTTTGACTTCACACACCTCCATTCTGTGACTTCACACACCTCCATTCTGTGACTTCACACACCTCCATTGTATGATTTCTCACACCTCCATTCTATTAATTCACACACCTCCATTCTGTGACTTCACACACCTCCATTCTGAGTTCACAAACCTCCATTCTGTGACATAACGCACCTTCATTCTGTGACTTCACACACCTCCATTCTATGACTTCACACACCTCCATTCTATGAGTTCACACACCTCCATTCTATGATTCACACACCTCCATTTTGACTTCACACACCTCCATTCTTTGACTTCATACACCTTCGTTCTCACTTCAGAAACATCCATTCTATGACTTCAGGCACCTCCGTTCTATGACTTCACAAACCTCCATTCTGTGACCACTCACCTCCATTCTGAGTTCCCACACCTCCATTCTGTGACTTCACTCACCTCCATCCTGATTTCACACACCTCCATTCTGACTTCACAAACCTCAATTCTTTGACTTCACACACCTCCATTCTATGATTTCACACCCTTCCATTCTATGAGTTCACACACCTCCATTCTATGATTCACACACCTCCATTTTGACTTCACACACTTCCATTCTTTGACTTAACACACCTGCATTCTGTGACTTCACACACCACCATTGTTTGACTTCACAACCTATATTCTTGGACTTCACACACCTCCATTCCATGACTTCACACATCTCCATTTTATGAGTTCACACACCTTCATTCTATGACTTCACAAACCTCCATTCTGTGACTTCACACACCTCCATTCGGAGTTCACACACCTCAATTCCGTGACTTCACACACCTCAATTCTCACTTCACACACCTCCATTCTATGACTTCACACAATTCCATTCTATGACTTCACACACCTCCATTCTTTGACTTCACACACCTCCATTCTGACTTCACAGAGCTCCATAAAATGACTTCACACACCTCCATTCTGTGACTTCGCACACCTCCATTTTTATTTCACACAGCTCCATTCTCTGACTTCCCAAACCTCCATTCTATGATTTCACACACCTCCATTCTATGACTTCACACACCTCCATTCTGTGACTGCACACACCTCCATTCTGAGTTCAAACACCTCCGTTCTGTGACTTAACACACCTCTATTCTGTGACTTCACACACCTCCATTCTGAGTTCGCACACCTCCATTCTGTGACTTCACACACCTCCATTCTATGAATTCACAGACCTCGAATCTGTGACTTCACTCACCTGCACTCTATGACTTCACACTCCTCCATTCTATGATTTCCCACACCTTCTTTTTATGACTTCACCCACCTCCAATCTATGACTACACACCTCCATTCTGACTTCACACACCTGCATTCTGTGACTTCACACACCTCCATTCTATGAGTTCACACACCTCCATTCTGTGACTTCACACACCTTCATTCTTACTTCAGAAACATCCATTCTATGACTTCACAAACGTCCATTCTGTGACTTCACACACCTTCATTCTGAGTTCACACAACTCCATTCGGTGCCTTCACACACCTCCATTCTGTGCGTTCACACACCTCCATTCTATGACTTCACACATTCCATTCTATGACTTCACACACCTCCATTCTGTGACGTCAAACACCTCCATTCTAAGTTCACACACCTCCAATCTGTGACTTCACACACCTCCATTCTGTGACTTCACACACCTCCATTCTATGAATTCACACACATCCATTCTATGAATTCACACACCTCCATTCTGAGTTCACACACCTCCATTCTTTGACTTCACACACCTCCATTCTGTTACTTCCCGCACCTCCATTCTGTGACTTCACACACCTCCGTTCTTTGACTTCACACACCTCCCTTCTATGACTTCACACACCTCCATTCTATGACTTCACACACCTCCATTCTATGACTTCACACACCTCCATTCTGTGACTTCACACACCTCGATTCTGAGTTCACACACCTCCATTTTGTGATTTCACACACCTACATTCTCAGACTTCACACACCTCCATTCTATGACTTCACACACCTAAATTCTATGACTTCACACACCTCCATTCTATGACTTCACACACCTCCATTCTGTGACTTCACACCCCTCCATTCTATGACCTCACACACCTACATTCTATGACTTCGCAAACCTGCATTGTGACTTCACACACCTCCATTCTATGAGTTCACACACCTCCATTCTGACTTCACACACCTCCATTCTATGACTTCACACACCTCCATTCTGACTTCACACACCTCCATTCTATGACTTTACACAACTCCATCTGACTTCACACACCTCCATTCCATGACTTCACACACCTCCATTCTATGACTTCACACACCACCATTCTTTGACTGCATGCACCTCCATTCTATGAGTTCACACACCTCCATTATGTGACTTCACACACCTTTATTGTTTGACTTCACACACCTCCATTCTTTGACTTCACACACCTCCATTTCGTGACTTCACACACCTCCATTCTATGAGTTCACACACCTCCATTCTATGATTCACACACCTCCATTTTGACTTCACAAACCTCAATTCTTTGACTTCACACACCTCCATTCTATGATTTCACACTCTTCCATTCTATGAATTCACACACCTCCATTCTATGACTTCACACACCCCATTTCTGAGTTGACACACCTCCATTCTGTGATTTCACACACCTCCAATTTGACTTTACACACCCCCATTCTATGACTTCACAAACCCCCATTGTGACTTCACACACTTCATTCTATGAGTTCACAGACCTCCATTCTGACTTCACACAGCTGCATTCTGACTTCAGTCACCTCCATTTGTGACTTCACACACCACAATTTTGACTTCAAACACCTTCATTCTGTGACTTCACACACCTCCATTCTGTGACTTCACACACCTCCATTTTGACTTCACACACCTCCATTCTATGACTTCACCCACCTCATTTCTGAGTTGACACACCTCCATTCTGTGATTTCACAAACCTCCAATTTGACTTCACACACCCCCATTCTATGACTTCACACACCCCCATTGTGACTTCACACACTCCATTCTATGAGTTCACACACCTCCATTCTGACTTCACACACCTCCATTCTATGGCTTCACACAGCTGCATTCTGACTTCTGACACCTTCATTCTGTGACTTCACACACCTCCATTCTGTGACTTCACACACCTCCATTTTGACTTCACACACTTCCATTCTTTGACTTAACAAACCTGCATTCTGTGACTTCACACACCACCATTGTTTGACTTCACAACCTATATTCTTGGACTTCACACACCTCCAGTCCATGACTTCACACATCTCCATTTTATGAGTTCACAGACCTTCATTCTACTTGAGAACATCAATTCTATGACTTCACACACCTCCATTCTATGACTTCACAAACCTCCATTCTGTGACTTCACACACCGCAATTCTCACTTCACAAACCTCCATTCTATGACTTCACACAATTCCATTCTATGACTTCACACACCTCCATTCTTTGACTTCACACACCTCCATTGTGAGTTCACACACCTCCATTCTGTGACTTCACACACCTCCATTCTGTGACTTCACACACCTCCATTCTGTGACTTCACAAACCTCCATTCTGTGACTTCACACACCGCAATTCTCACTTCACAAACCTCCATTCTATGACTTCACACAATTCCATTCTATGAGTTCACACACCTCCATTCTTTGACTTCACACACCTCCATTGTGAGTTCACACACCTCCATTCTGTGACTTCACACACCTCCATTCTGTGACTTCACACACCTCCATTCTATGATTTCTCACACCTCCATTCTATTAATTTACACACCTCCATTCTGTGACTTCACACAACTCCATTCTATGACTTCCCACACCTCCATTCTGTGACTTCACACACCTCCATTCTGAGTTCACAAACCTCCATTCTGTGACATAACGCACCTTCATCCTGTGACTTCACACACCTC
Organism: Megascapheus bottae; assembly: GCA_024803745.1. NCBI lineage: Eukaryota > Metazoa > Chordata > Mammalia > Rodentia > Geomyidae > Megascapheus > Megascapheus bottae. The sequence continues at coordinate 40,600 of JANJXV010001096.1, forward strand.
CATTCTATGACTTCACACACCTCCATTCTATGAGTTCACACACCTCCATTCTATGATTCACACACCTCCATTTTGACTTCACACACCTCCATTCTTTGACTTCATACACCTTCGTTCTCACTTCAGAAACATCCATTCTATGACTTCAGGCACCTCCGTTCTATGACTTCACAAACCTCCATTCTGTGACCACTCACCTCCATTCTGAGTTCCCACACCTCCATTCTGTGACTTCACTCACCTCCATCCTGATTTCACACACCTCCATTCTGACTTCACAAACCTCAATTCTTTGACTTCACACACCTCCATTCTATGATTTCACACCCTTCCATTCTATGAGTTCACACACCTCCATTCTATGATTCACACACCTCCATTGTGACTTCACACACTTCCATTCTTTGACTTAACACACCTGCATTCTGTGACTTCACACACCACCATTGTTTGACTTCACAACCTATATTCTTGGACTTCACACACCTCCATTCCATGACTTCACACATCTCCATTTTATGAGTTCACACACCTTCATTCTATGACTTCACACACCTCCATTCTGTGACTTCACACACCTCAATTCCGTGACTTCACACACCTCAATTCTCACTTCACACACCTCCATTCTATGACTTCACACAATTCCATTCTATGACTTCACACACCTCCATTCTTTGACTTCACACACCTCCATTCTGACTTCACAGAGCTCCATAAAATGACTTCACACACCTCCATTCTGTGACTTCGCACACCTCCATTCTGATTTCACACAGCTCCATTCTCTGACTTCCCAAACCTCCATTCTATGATTTCACACACCTCCATTCTATGACTTCACACACCTCCATTCTGTGACTGCACACACCTCCATTCTGAGTTCAAACACCTCCGTTCTGTGACTTAACACACCTCTATTCTGTGACTTCACACACCTCCATTCTGAGTTCGCACACCTCCATTCTGTGACTTCACACACCTCCATTCTATGAATTCACAGACCTCGAATCTGTGACTTCACTCACCTGCACTCTATGACTTCACACTCCTCCATTCTATGATTTCCCACACCTTCTTCTTATGACTTCACCCACCTCCAATCTATGACTACACAACTCCATTCTGACTTCACACACCTGCATTCTGTGACTTCACACACCTCCATTCTATGAGTTCACACACCTCCATTCTGTGACTTCACACACCTTCATTCTTACTTCAGAAACATCCATTCTATGACTTCACAAACCTCCATTCTGTGACTTCACGCACCTTCATTCTGAGTTCACACAACTCCATTCGGTGCCTTCACACACCTCCATTCTGTGCGTTCACACACCTCCATTCTATGACTTCACACATTCCATTCTATGACTTCACACACCTCCATTCTGTGACGTCAAACACCTCCATTCTAAGTTCACACACCTCCAATCTGTGACTTCACACACCTCCATTCTGTGACTTCACACACCTCCATTCTATGAATTCACACACATCCATTCTATGACTTCACACACCTCCATTCTGAGTTCACACACCTCCATTCTTTGACTTCACACACCTCCATTCTGTTACTTCCCGCACCTCCATTCTGTGACTTCACACACCTCCGTTCTATGACTTCACACACCTCCCTTCTATGACTTCACACACCTCCATTCTATGACTTCACAGACCTCCATTCTATGACTTCACACACCTCCAATATATGACTACAAACACCTGAATTCTGTGACTTCACACACCTCCATTCTATGACTTCATACCCGTCAATTCTGTGACTTCACATACCTCGGTTCTCTGACTTCACACACGTCCATTCTATGACTTCACCCACCTCCATTCTATGACTTCACACATCTCCAATTTGACTTTACATACCTCCATTCTATGACTTCACAAACTTCCATTCTCTGACTTCACACACCTACATTCTGTGATTTCACAAACCTCCATTCTATGATTTCACACACCTCCATTTTATGACGTCACACACCTCCATTTTGACTTCACTCACCTCCATTCTATGACTTCACACATCTACATTCTATGACTTCACACACCTCCATTCTATGACTTCACACACTTCCATTCTATGATTTCACATACCTCCATGCTATCATTTCACACACCTCCATTGTGTGACTTCACACACCTCCATTCTGAGTTCACATACCTCCATTCTGTGAATCAACACACCTCCATTCTGACTTCACACACCTCCATTTTGACTTCACACACCTTATTTCTTGACTTAACACACCTCCATGCTGACTTCACACACCTCCATTCTATGACTTCACACACTTCCATTCTATGATTTCACACAGCTCCAGTCTATGACTTCACAAACCTCCATTCTATGACTTCACACACCTGCACTCTGACTTCACACACCTCCATTCTATGACTTCATACACCTCCCTTCTATGACTTCATACACCAACATTCTATGCCTTCACACACCGCCATTTTGTGACTTCACAAATCTCTATTCTGACTTCAAACTCCTCCATTCTATGACTTCACACACCTCCATTCTATTTCTTCACACATCTCCTTTTTGTAACTTCCCACACTTCTAATGTTTGACTTCACAAACCTCCATTCCATGATTTCACACACCTCCATTCTATGAGTTCACACACCCCCATTCTTTGACTTCACACACCTCCATTTTGACTTCACACACCACCATTTGGACTTAACACACTTCCATTCTGTGACTTCACACACCTCCATTCTGTGACTTCACACACCACTATTGTTTGACTTCACACACCTCCATTCTTTGACTTCACACACCTCCATTCCACGACTTCACAAACCTCCATTCGTTGAGTTCACACACATACATTCCATGAGTTCACACACCACAATTTTGTCTTCACACACCTCCATTCTATGACTTCACCCACCTTCATTCTTAATTCAGAAACTTCCATTTTATGACTTCCCGCAACTCCATTCTGAGACTTCGCAAACCTTCATTCTGTGACTTCACACACCTCCATTCTGAGTTCACACACCTCCATTCGGTGACTTCAAACACCTCCATTCTGACTTCACACACCTCCATTCTATGACTTCACACACCTCCATTCTGTGACGTCACACACCTCAATGCTGTGACTTCACACACCTTCATTCTTACTTCACAAACATACATTCTATGACTTCTCACACCTCCATACTATGACTTCACACAGCTCCATTCTTTGACTTCACACACCTGCATTCTGTGTTCACACACCTCAATTCTGTGACTTCACACACCTCCATTTTGACTTCACACACCTCCATTCTTTGACTTCACACACCTCCATTGTGAGTTCACACACCTCCATTCTGTGACTTCACACACCTCCATTCTGTGACTTCACACACCTCCATTCTGTGACTTCACAAACCTCCATTCTGTGACTTCACACACCGCAATTCTCACTTCACAAACCTCCATTCTATGACTTCACACAATTCCATTCTATGAGTTCACACACCTCCATTCTTTGACTTCACACACCTCCATTGTGAGTTCACACACCTCCATTCTGTGACTTCACACACCTCCATTCTGTGACTTCACACACCTCCATTCTATGATTTCTCACACCTCCATTCTATTAATTTACACACCTCCATTCTGTGACTTCACACAACTCCATTCTATGACTTCCCACACCTCCATTCTGTGACTTCACACACCTCCATTCTGAGTTCACAAACCTCCATTCTGTGACATAACGCACCTTCATCCTGTGACTTCACACACCTCCATTCTATGACTTCACACACCTCCATTCTATGAGTTCACACACCTCCATTCTATGATTCACACACCTCCATTTTGACTTCACACACCTCCATTCTTTGACTTCATACACCTTCGTTCTCACTTCAGAAACATCCATTCTATGACTTCAGGCACCTCCGTTCTATGACTTCACAAACCTCCATTCTGTGACCACTCACCTCCATTCTGAGTTCCCACACCTCCATTCTGTGACTTCACTCACCTCCATCCTGATTTCACACACCTCCATTCTGACTTCACAAACCTCAATTCTTTGACTTCACACACCTCCATTCTATGATTTCACACCCTTCCATTCTATGAGTTCACACACCTCCATTCTATGATTCACACACCTCCATTGTGACTTCACACACTTCCATTCTTTGACTTAACACACCTGCATTCTGTGACTTCACACACCACCATTGTTTGACTTCACAACCTATATTCTTGGACTTCACACACCTCCATTCCATGACTTCACACATCTCCATTTTATGAGTTCACACACCTTCATTCTATGACTTCACACACCTCCATTCTGTGACTTCACACACCTCAATTCCGTGACTTCACACACCTCAATTCTCACTTCACACACCTCCATTCTATGACTTCACACAATTCCATTCTATGACTTCACACACCTCCATTCTTTGACTTCACACACCTCCATTCTGACTTCACAGAGCTCCATAAAATGACTTCACACACCTCCATTCTGTGACTTCGCACACCTCCATTCTGATTTCACACAGCTCCATTCTCTGACTTCCCAAACCTCCATTCTATGATTTCACACACCTCCATTCTATGACTTCACACACCTCCATTCTGTGACTGCACACACCTCCATTCTGAGTTCAAACACCTCCGTTCTGTGACTTAACACACCTCTATTCTGTGACTTCACACACCTCCATTCTGAGTTCGCACACCTCCATTCTGTGACTTCACACACCTCCATTCTATGAATTCACAGACCTCGAATCTGTGACTTCACTCACCTGCACTCTATGACTTCACACTCCTCCATTCTATGATTTCCCACACCTTCTTCTTATGACTTCACCCACCTCCAATCTATGACTACACAACTCCATTCTGACTTCACACACCTGCATTCTGTGACTTCACACACCTCCATTCTATGAGTTCACACACCTCCATTCTGTGACTTCACACACCTTCATTCTTACTTCAGAAACATCCATTCTATGACTTCACAAACCTCCATTCTGTGACTTCACGCACCTTCATTCTGAGTTCACACAACTCCATTCGGTGCCTTCACACACCTCCATTCTGTGCGTTCACACACCTCCATTCTATGACTTCACACATTCCATTCTATGACTTCACACACCTCCATTCTGTGACGTCAAACACCTCCATTCTAAGTTCACACACCTCCAATCTGTGACTTCACACACCTCCATTCTGTGACTTCACACACCTCCATTCTATGAATTCACACACATCCATTCTATGACTTCACACACCTCCATTCTGAGTTCACACACCTCCATTCTTTGACTTCACACACCTCCATTCTGTTACTTCCCGCACCTCCATTCTGTGACTTCACACACCTCCGTTCTATGACTTCACACACCTCCCTTCTATGACTTCACACACCTCCATTCTATGACTTCACAGACCTCCATTCTATGACTTCACACACCTCCAATATATGACTACAAACACCTGAATTCTGTGACTTCACACACCTCCATTCTATGACTTCATACCCGTCAATTCTGTGACTTCACATACCTCGGTTCTCTGACTTCACACACGTCCATTCTATGACTTCACCCACCTCCATTCTATGACTTCACACATCTCCAATTTGACTTTACATACCTCCATTCTATGACTTCACAAACTTCCATTCTCTGACTTCACACACCTACATTCTGTGATTTCACAAACCTCCATTCTATGATTTCACACACCTCCATTTTATGACGTCACACACCTCCATTTTGACTTCACTCACCTCCATTCTATGACTTCACACATCTACATTCTATGACTTCACACACCTCCATTCTATGACTTCACACACTTCCATTCTATGATTTCACATACCTCCATGCTATCATTTCACACACCTCCATTGTGTGACTTCACACACCTCCATTCTGAGTTCACATACCTCCATTCTGTGAATCAACACACCTCCATTCTGACTTCACACACCTCCATTTTGACTTCACACACCTTATTTCTTGACTTAACACACCTCCATGCTGACTTCACACACCTCCATTCTATGACTTCACACACTTCCATTCTATGATTTCACACAGCTCCAGTCTATGACTTCACAAACCTCCATTCTATGACTTCACACACCTGCACTCTGACTTCACACACCTCCATTCTATGACTTCATACACCTCCCTTCTATGACTTCATACACCAACATTCTATGCCTTCACACACCGCCATTTTGTGACTTCACAAATCTCTATTCTGACTTCAAACTCCTCCATTCTATGACTTCACACACCTCCATTCTATTTCTTCACACATCTCCTTTTTGTAACTTCCCACACTTCTAATGTTTGACTTCACAAACCTCCATTCCATGATTTCACACACCTCCATTCTATGAGTTCACACACCCCCATTCTTTGACTTCACACACCTCCATTTTGACTTCACACACCACCATTTGGACTTAACACACTTCCATTCTGTGACTTCACACACCTCCATTCTGTGACTTCACACACCACTATTGTTTGACTTCACACACCTCCATTCTTTGACTTCACACACCTCCATTCCACGACTTCACAAACCTCCATTCGTTGAGTTCACACACATACATTCCATGAGTTCACACACCACAATTTTGTCTTCACACACCTCCATTCTATGACTTCACCCACCTTCATTCTTAATTCAGAAACTTCCATTTTATGACTTCCCGCAACTCCATTCTGAGACTTCGCAAACCTTCATTCTGTGACTTCACACACCTCCATTCTGAGTTCACACACCTCCATTCGGTGACTTCAAACACCTCCATTCTGACTTCACACACCTCCATTCTATGACTTCACACACCTCCATTCTGTGACGTCACACACCTCAATGCTGTGACTTCACACACCTTCATTCTTACTTCACAAACATACATTCTATGACTTCTCACACCTCCATACTATGACTTCACACAGCTCCATTCTTTGACTTCACACACCTGCATTCTGTGTTCACACACCTCAATTCTGTGACTTCACACACCTCCATTTTGACTTCACACACCTCCATTCTATGACTTCACACACCTCCCTTCTATGACTTCGCACACCTCCATTCTTTGACTTCACACACCTAAATTCTGAGTTGACACACCTCCGTTCTGTGACTTCACACTCCTCCATTCTGACTTCACACAGCTCCCTTCTATGACTTCACAAAACTCCATTCTATGACTTCACACTCCGCCATTCTGTGACTTCACACACCTCCATTCTATGACTTCACACACTTCCATTGTTACGTCACACACCTACATTCTATGAGTTCACACATCTCCATTCTGACTTCACACACCTCCATTCTATGACTTCACACACCTCCATTCTGAATTCACACAGCTCCATTCTGTGACTTCACAAAACTGCATTCTATGATTTCACACACCTCCATACTATGACTTCACACAACTCCATCTATGACTTCACACACCTCAATTCTGACTTCACACACCTCTATTCTATGACTTCGCACACTCCATTTTTACATCACACACCTCCATTCTATGACTTCACAGACCTCGAATCTGTGACTTCACTCACTTGCACTCTATGACTTCACACTCCTCCATTCTATGATTTCCCACACCTCCTTTTTATGACTTCACCCACCTCCAATCTATGACTACACACCTAAATTCTGACTTCACACACCTGCATTCTGTGACTTCACACACCTCCATTCTATGAGTTCACACACCTCCATTCTGTGACTTCACACACCTTCATTCTTACTTCAGAAACATCCATTCTATGACTTCACAAACCTCCATTCTGTGACTTCACACACCTTCATTCTGAGTTCACACAACTCCATTCGGTGACTTCACACACCTCCATTCTGTGTGTTCACACACCTCCATTCTATGACTTCACACATTCCATTCTATGACTTCACACACCTCCATTCTGTGACGTCAAACACCTCCATTCTAAGTTCACACACCTCCAATCTGTGACTTCACACACCTCCATTCTGTGACTTCACACACCTCCATTCTATGAATTCACACACATCCATTCTATGACTTCACACACCTCCATTCTGTGACTTTACACACCTCCATTCTGAGTTCACACACATCCATTCTTTGACTTCACACACCTCCATTCTGTTACTTCCCGCACCTCCATTCTGTGACTTCACACACCTCCGTTCTATGACTTCACACACCTCCCTTCTATGACTTCACACACCTCCATTCTATGACTTCACACACCTCCATTCTATGACTTCACACACCTCCAATATATGACTACAAACACCTGAATTCTGTGACTTCACACACCTCCATTCTATGACTTCATACCCGTCAGTTCTGTGACTTCACATACCTCAGTTCTCTGACTTCACACACGTCCATTGTATGACTTCACCCACCTCCATTCTATGACTTCACACACCTCCAATTTGACTTTACATACCTCCATTCTATGACTTCAAAAACCTCCATTCTCTGACTTCACACACCTCCATTCTGTGATTTCACAAACCTCCATTCTATGATTTCACACACCTCCATTTTATGACGTCACACACCTCCATTTTGACTTCACTCACCTCCATTATGTGACTTCACACTCCTCCCTTCGGTGACTTCACACACCTCCATTCTATGACTTCACACATCTACATTCTATGACTTCACACACCTCCATTCTTTGACTTCACACACTTCCATTCTATGATTTCACATACCTCCATGCTATCATTTCACACACCTCCATTGTGTGACTTCACACACCTCCATTCTGAGTTCACATACCTCCATTCTGTGAATCAACACACCTCCATTCTGCCTTCACACACCTCCATTTTGACTTCACACACCTCATTTCTTGACTTAACACACCTCCATGCTGACTTCACACACCTCCATTCCATGACTTCACACAGCTCTGTTCTATGACTTCACACACCTCCATTCTGAGTTCACACACCTCCATTCTGTGACTTCACACACCTCCATTCTGACTTTACACATCTCCATTGTATGACTTCACACACCTCCATTTTGTGACTTCACACACCTCCATTCTATGACTTCACACACCTTCATTGTTACTTCAGAAACATCCATTCTATGACTTCGCCCACCTATATTCTGTGACTTCACACACCTCCATTCTGTGACTTCACACATCTCCATTTTGATTTAACACACCTCCATTCTATGACTTCACACACCTCAATTCTATGTCTTTACACACTTACATTGTCACTTCACACACCTCCATTCTATGAGTTCACAAACCTCCATTCTATGACTTCACTCACCTCCATTCTGTGACTTCACACACCACTATTGTTTGACTTCACACACCTCCATTCTTTGACTTCACACACCTCCATTTCACGACTTCACACACCTCCATTCGATGAGTTCACACACATCCATTCTATGAGTTCACACACCACAATTTTGTCTTCACAAACCTCCATTCTATGACTTCACCCACCTTCATTCTTAATTCAGAAACATCCATTTTATGACTTCCCACAACTCCATTTGTGACTTCGCAAGCCTTCATTCTGTGACTTCACACACCTCCATTCTGAGTTCACACACCTCCATTCGGTGAGTGCACACACCTCTATTCTGAATTCACACACCTCCATTCTATGACTTCACACACCTCCATTCTGTGACGTAACACACCTAAATTCTGAGTTGACACACCTCCGTTCTGTGACTTCACAAACCTCCATTCTGACTTCCCACAGCTCCATTCTATGACTTCACACACCTCCATTCTGTGACTTCACACACCTCCATTCTATGACTTCACACACCTCAATTCTGAATTCACACAGCTCCATTCTGTGACTTCACAAAACTCCATTCTATGATTTCACACACCTCCATACTATGACTTCACACAACTCCATCTATGACTTCACACACCTCAATTCTGACTTCACAAACCTCTATTCTATGACTTTGCAACCTCCATTTTGACATCACACACCTCCATTCTTTGACTTCATAGACCTCGAATCTGTGACTTCACTCACCTGCACTCTATGACTTCACACTCCTCCATTCTATGATTTCCCACTCCTCCTTTTTATGACTTCACCCACCTCCAATCTATGACTACACACCTCCATTCTGACTTCACAAACTTGCATTCTGTGACTTCACACACCTCCATTCTATGAGTTCACACACCTCCATTCTGTGACTTCACACACCGCCATTCTATGATTTCACAAACCTCCATTCTGTGACTTCACACACCTCCATTCTATGACTTCACACACCTCCATTCTGTGACTTCACACACCTCCATTCTATGACTTCACACACCTCCATTCTATGACTTCACACACCTACATTGTGACTTCACACACCTCCATTCTATGAGTTCACACACCTCCATTCTATGACTTCACTCACCTCACTTCTATGACTTCACACACCTTCATTGTGACTTCACACACCTCCATTCTATGAGTTCACACACCTCCATTCTATGACTTCACTCACCTCCATTCTGACCTCACACACCTCCATTCTGACTTCACAAACCTAAATTCTGTGAATTCTCACACCTCCATTCTATGATTTCACACAACTCCATTCTATGACTTCACTCACCTCCATTCTATGACTTCACACACCTCCTTTCTGAGTTGACACACCTCCATTATATGACTTCACACAACTCCAATTTGACTTCACACACCTCCATTCTGTGACTTCACACACCTCCATTCTATGAGTTCACACACCTCCATTCTGACTTCACACACCTCCATTCTATGACTTCACACATCTCCATTCTGACTTCACACACCTCCATTCTATGACTTCACACACCTCCATTCTTTGACTTCACACACCTCCATTGTATGACTTCACACACCTCCATTCTATGACTTCACACACCTACATTGTGACTTCACACACCTCCATTCTATGAGTTCACACACCTCCCTTCTATGACTTCACTCACCTCCATTCTGACCTCACACACCTCCATTCTGATTTCACAAACCTAAATTCTGTGAATTCACACACCTCCATTCTATGATTTCACACAACTCCATTCTATGACTTCACACACCTCCATTCTATGACTTCGCACACCTCCTTTCTGAGTTGACACACCTCCATTATATGCCTTCACACAACTCCAATTTGACTTCACCCACCTCCTTTCTGTGACTTCACACACCTCCATTCTATGAGTTCACATACCTCCATTCTGACTTCACACACCTCCATTCTGTGACTTCACAAACCTCCTTTCTATGACTTCACACACCTCCACTCTGTGAATGCACACATCTCTACTCTGTGTCTTTACACACCTCCATTCTGCGAATTCATACCCCTCCATTCTGTGATTTCACACACCTCCATTCTATGACTTCACACACTTCCATTCTATGACTTCACAAACCTCCATTTTGACTTCACACACATCCATTCTGTGCCTTCACACACCTCCCTTACGTGACTTCACACACCTCCATTCTATGATTTCACACACCTCCATTCTATGACATCACACACCTCCATTCTATGACTTCACACACTTCCATTCTATGACTTCACACACCACCAGTCTATGACTTCACAAACCTCCATTCTATGACTTCACACACCTGCACTCTGACTTCACACACCTCCATTCTATGACTTCATACACCTCCCTTCTATGACTTCATACACCAACATTCTATGCCTTCACAAAGCTCCATTCTGTGACTTCACAAATCTCCATTCTGACTTCACACTCCTCCATTCTATGACTTCACACACCTCCATTCTATGACTTCACACATCTCCTTTTTGTAACTTCCCACACTTCCAATGTTTGACTTCACAAACCTCCATTCCATGATTTCACACACCTCCATTCTATGAGTTTACACACCTCCATTCTTTGACTTCACACACCTCCATTTTGACTTCACACACCTACATTCTGTGACTTCACACACCTCCATTTGTGAATTCACACACCACCATTTTGACTTCACACACCTCCATTCTGTGACTTCACACACCTCCATTTTTGACTTCACACACCTCTATTTTGACTTCACACACTTCCATTCTGTGACTTCACACACCTCCATTCTGTGACTTCACACACCACTATTGTTTGACTTCACACACCTCCATTCTTTGATTTCACACACCTCCATTCCACGACTTCACACACCTCCATTCGATGAGTTCACACACATCCATTCTATGAGTTCACACACCACAATTTTGTCTTCACACACCTCCATTCTATGACTTCACCCACCTTCATTCTTAATTCAGAAACATCCATTTTATGACTTCCCGCAACTCCATTTGTGACTTCGCAAACCTTCATTCTGTGACTTCACACACCTCCATTCTGAGTTCACATACCTCCATTCGGTGACTTCACACACCTCCATTCTGACTTCACACACCTCCATTCTATGACTTCACACACCTCCATTCTGTGACGTCACACACCTCAATTCTGTGACTTCACACACCTTCATTCTTACTTCACAAACATACATTCTATGACTTCTCACACCTCCATACTATGACTTCACACACCTCCATTCTTTGACTTCACACACCTCCATTCTGTGTTCACACACCTCAAATCTGTGACCTCACACACCTCCATTTTGACTTCACACACATCCATTCTATGACTTCACACACCTCCCTTCTATGACTTCGCACATCGCCATTCTGTGACTTCACACACCTCCATTCTATGACTTCACACACCTCCATTCTGTGACTTCACACCCCTCCATTCTATGACCTCACACACCTACATTCTATGACTTCGCAAACCTGCATTGTGACTTCACACACCTCCATTCTATGAGTTCACACACCTCCATTCTGACTTCACACACCTCCATTCTATGACTTCACACACCTCCATTCTGACTTCACACACCTCCATTCTATGACTTTACACAACTCCATCTGACTTCACACACCTCCATTCCATGACTTCACACACCTCCATTCTATGACTTCACACACCACCATTCTTTGACTGCATGCACCTCCATTCTATGAGTTCACACACCTCCATTATGTGACTTCACACACCTTTATTGTTTGACTTCACACACCTCCATTCTTTGACTTCACACACCTCCATTTCGTGACTTCACACACCTCCATTCTATGAGTTCACACACCTCCATTCTATGATTCACACACCTCCATTTTGACTTCACAAACCTCAATTCTTTGACTTCACACACCTCCATTCTATGATTTCACACTCTTCCATTCTATGAATTCACACACCTCCATTCTATGACTTCACACACCCCATTTCTGAGTTGACACACCTCCATTCTGTGATTTCACACACCTCCAATTTGACTTTACACACCCCCATTCTATGACTTCACAAACCCCCATTGTGACTTCACACACTTCATTCTATGAGTTCACAGACCTCCATTCTGACTTCACACAGCTGCATTCTGACTTCAGTCACCTCCATTTGTGACTTCACACACCACAATTTTGACTTCAAACACCTTCATTCTGTGACTTCACACACCTCCATTCTGTGACTTCACACACCTCCATTTTGACTTCACACACCTCCATTCTATGACTTCACCCACCTCATTTCTGAGTTGACACACCTCCATTCTGTGATTTCACAAACCTCCAATTTGACTTCACACACCCCCATTCTATGACTTCACACACCCCCATTGTGACTTCACACACTCCATTCTATGAGTTCACACACCTCCATTCTGACTTCACACATCTCCATTCTATGGCTTCACACAGCTGCATTCTGACTTCTGACACCTTCATTCTGTGACTTCACACACCTCCATTCTGTGACTTCACACACCTCCATTTTGACTTCACACACTTCCATTCTTTGACTTAACAAACCTGCATTCTGTGACTTCACACACCACCATTGTTTGACTTCACAACCTATATTCTTGGACTTCACACACCTCCAGTCCATGACTTCACACATCTCCATTTTATGAGTTCACAGACCTTCATTCTACTTGAGAACATCAATTCTATGACTTCACACACCTCCATTCTATGACTTCACAAACCTCCATTCTGTGACTTCACACACCGCAATTCTCACTTCACAAACCTCCATTCTATGACTTCACACAATTCCATTCTATGACTTCACACACCTCCATTCTTTGACTTCACACACCTCCATTGTGAGTTCACACACCTCCATTCTGTGACTTCACACACCTCCATTCTGTGACTTCACACACCTCCATTCTGTGACTTCACAAACCTCCATTCTGTGACTTCACACACCGCAATTCTCACTTCACAAACCTCCATTCTATGACTTCACACAATTCCATTCTATGAGTTCACACACCTCCATTCTTTGACTTCACACACCTCCATTGTGAGTTCACACACCTCCATTCTGTGACTTCACACACCTCCATTCTGTGACTTCACACACCTCCATTCTATGATTTCTCACACCTCCATTCTATTAATTCACACACCTCCATTCTGTGACTTCATACAACTCCATTCTATGACTTCCCACACCTCCATTCTGTGACTTCACACACCTCCATTCTGAGTTCACAAACCTCCATTCTGTGACATAACGCACCTTCATCCTGTGACTTCACACACCTCCATTCTATGACTTCACACACCTCCATTCTATGAGTTCACACACCTCCATTCTATGATTCACACACCTCCATTTTGACTTCACACACCTCCATTCTTTGACTTCATACACCTTCGTTCTCACTTCAGAAACATCCATTCTATGACTTCAGGCACCTCCGTTCTATGACTTCACAAACCTCCATTCTGTGACCACTCACCTCCATTCTGAGTTCCCACACCTCCATTCTGTGACTTCACTCACCTCCATCCTGATTTCACACACCTCCATTCTGACTTCACAAACCTCAATTCTTTGACTTCACACACCTCCATTCTATGATTTCACACCCTTCCATTCTATGAGTTCACACACCTCCATTCTATGATTCACACACCTCCATTGTGACTTCACACACTTCCATTCTTTGACTTAACACACCTGCATTCTGTGACTTCACACACCACCATTGTTTGACTTCACAACCTATATTCTTGGACTTCACACACCTCCATTCCATGACTTCACACATCTCCATTTTATGAGTTCACACACCTTCATTCTATGACTTCACACACCTCCATTCTGTGACTTCACACACCTCAATTCCGTGACTTCACACACCTCAATTCTCACTTCACACACCTCCATTCTATGACTTCACACAATTCCATTCTATGACTTCACACACCTCCATTCTTTGACTTCACACACCTCCATTCTGACTTCACAGAGCTCCATAAAATGACTTCACACACCTCCATTCTGTGACTTCGCACACCTCCATTCTGATTTCACACAGCTCCATTCTCTGACTTCCCAAACCTCCATTCTATGATTTCACACACCTCCATTCTATGACTTCGCACACCTCCATTCTGTGACTGCACACACCTCCATTCTGAGTTCAAACACCTCCGTTCTGTGACTTAACACACCTCTATTCTGTGACTTCACACACCTCCATTCTGAGTTCGCACACCTCCATTCTGTGACTTCACACACCTCCATTCTATGAATTCACAGACCTCGAATCTGTGACTTCACTCACCTGCACTCTATGACTTCACACTCCTCCATTCTATGATTTCCCACACCTTCTTCTTATGACTTCACCCACCTCCAATCTATGACTACACAACTCCATTCTGACTTCACACACCTGCATTCTGTGACTTCACACACCTCCATTCTATGAGTTCACACACCTCCATTCTGTGACTTCACACACCTTCATTCTTACTTCAGAAACATCCATTCTATGACTTCACAAACCTCCATTCTGTGACTTCACGCACCTTCATTCTGAGTTCACACAACTCCATTCGGTGCCTTCACACACCTCCATTCTGTGCGTTCACACACCTCCATTCTATGACTTCACACATTCCATTCTATGACTTCACACACCTCCATTCTGTGACGTCAAACACCTCCATTCTAAGTTCACACACCTCCAATCTGTGACTTCACACACCTCCATTCTGTGACTTCACACACCTCCATTCTATGAATTCACACACATCCATTCTATGACTTCACACACCTCCATTCTGAGTTCACACACCTCCATTCTTTGACTTCACACACCTCCATTCTGTTACTTCCCGCACCTCCATTCTGTGACTTCACACACCTCCGTTCTATGACTTCACACACCTCCCTTCTATGACTTCACACACCTCCATTCTATGACTTCACAGACCTCCATTCTATGACTTCACACACCTCCAATATATGACTACAAACACCTGAATTCTGTGACTTCACACACCTCCATTCTATGACTTCATACCCGTCAATTCTGTGACTTCACATACCTCGGTTCTCTGACTTCACACACGTCCATTCTATGACTTCACCCACCTCCATTCTATGACTTCACACATCTCCAATTTGACTTTACATACCTCCATTCTATGACTTCACAAACTTCCATTCTCTGACTTCACACACCTACATTCTGTGATTTCACAAACCTCCATTCTATGATTTCACACACCTCCATTTTATGACGTCACACACCTCCATTTTGACTTCACTCACCTCCATTCTATGACTTCACACATCTACATTCTATGACTTCACACACCTCCATTCTATGACTTCACACACTTCCATTCTATGATTTCACATACCTCCATGCTATCATTTCACACACCTCCATTGTGTGACTTCACACACCTCCATTCTGAGTTCACATACCTCCATTCTGTGAATCAACACACCTCCATTCTGACTTCACACACCTCCATTTTGACTTCACACACCTTATTTCTTGACTTAACACACCTCCATGCTGACTTCACACACCTCCATTCTATGACTTCACACACTTCCATTCTATGATTTCACACAGCTCCAGTCTATGACTTCACAAACCTCCATTCTATGACTTCACACACCTGCACTCTGACTTCACACACCTCCATTCTATGACTTCATACACCTCCCTTCTATGACTTCATACACCAACATTCTATGCCTTCACACACCTCCATTTTGTGACTTCACAAATCTCTATTCTGACTTCAAACTCCTCCATTCTATGACTTCACACACCTCCATTCTATTTCTTCACACATCTCCTTTTTGTAACTTCCCACACTTCTAATGTTTGACTTCACAAACCTCCATTCCATGATTTCACACACCTCCATTCTATGAGTTCACACACCCCCATTCTTTGACTTCACACACCTCCATTTTGACTTCACACACCACCATTTGGACTTAACACACTTCCATTCTGTGACTTCACACACCTCCATTCTGTGACTTCACACACCACTATTGTTTGACTTCACACACCTCCATTCTTTGACTTCACACACCTCCATTCCACGACTTCACAAACCTCCATTCGTTGAGTTCACACACATACATTCCATGAGTTCACACACCACAATTTTGTCTTCACACACCTCCATTCTATGACTTCACCCACCTTCATTCTTAATTCAGAAACTTCCATTTTATGACTTCCCGCAACTCCATTCTGAGACTTCGCAAACCTTCATTCTGTGACTTCACACACCTCCATTCTGAGTTCACACACCTCCATTCGGTGACTTCAAACACCTCCATTCTGACTTCACACACCTCCATTCTATGACTTCACACACCTCCATTCTGTGACGTCACACACCTCAATGCTGTGACTTCACACACCTTCATTCTTACTTCACAAACATACATTCTATGACTTCTCACACCTCCATACTATGACTTCACACACCTCCATTCTTTGACTTCACACACCTGCATTCTGTGTTCACACACCTCAATTCTGTGACTTCACACACCTCCATTTTGACTTCACACACCTCCATTCTATGACTTCACACACCTCCCTTCTATGACTTCGCACACCTCCATTCTTTGACTTCACACACCTAAATTCTGAGTTGACACACCTCCGTTCTGTGACTTCACACTCCTCCATTCTGACTTCACACAGCTCCCTTCTATGACTTCACAAAACTCCATTCTATGACTTCACACTCCGCCATTCTGTGACTTCACACACCTCCATTCTATGACTTCACACACTTCCATTGTTACGTCACACACCTACATT
Source organism: Megascapheus bottae (assembly GCA_024803745.1). Taxonomy (NCBI): domain Eukaryota; kingdom Metazoa; phylum Chordata; class Mammalia; order Rodentia; family Geomyidae; genus Megascapheus; species Megascapheus bottae. Next base: position 58,874 of record JANJXV010001096.1, read on the forward strand.
CTATGAGTTCACACATCTCCATTCTGACTTCACACACCTCCATTCTATGACTTCACACACCTCCATTCTGAATTCACACAGCTCCATTCTGTGACTTCACAAAACTGCATTCTATGATTTCACACACCTCCATACTATGACTTCACACAACTCCATCTATGACTTCACACACCTCAATTCTGACTTCACACACCTCTATTCTATGACTTCGCACACTCCATTTTTACATCACACACCTCCATTCTATGACTTCACAGACCTCGAATCTGTGACTTCACTCACTTGCACTCTATGACTTCACACTCCTCCATTCTATGATTTCCCACACCTCCTTTTTATGACTTCACCCACCTCCAATCTATGACTACACACCTAAATTCTGACTTCACACACCTGCATTCTGTGACTTCACACACCTCCATTCTATGAGTTCACACACCTCCATTCTGTGACTTCACACACCTTCATTCTTACTTCAGAAACATCCATTCTATGACTTCACAAACCTCCATTCTGTGACTTCACACACCTTCATTCTGAGTTCACACAACTCCATTCGGTGACTTCACACACCTCCATTCTGTGTGTTCACACACCTCCATTCTATGACTTCACACATTCCATTCTATGACTTCACACACCTCCATTCTGTGACGTCAAACACCTCCATTCTAAGTTCACACACCTCCAATCTGTGACTTCACACACCTCCATTCTGTGACTTCACACACCTCCATTCTATGAATTCACACACATCCATTCTATGACTTCACACACCTCCATTCTGTGACTTTACACACCTCCATTCTGAGTTCACACACATCCATTCTTTGACTTCACACACCTCCATTCTGTTACTTCCCGCACCTCCATTCTGTGACTTCACACACCTCCGTTCTATGACTTCACACACCTCCCTTCTATGACTTCACACACCTCCATTCTATGACTTCACACACCTCCATTCTATGACTTCACACACCTCCAATATATGACTACAAACACCTGAATTCTGTGACTTCACACACCTCCATTCTATGACTTCATACCCGTCAGTTCTGTGACTTCACATACCTCAGTTCTCTGACTTCACACACGTCCATTGTATGACTTCACCCACCTCCATTCTATGACTTCACACACCTCCAATTTGACTTTACATACCTCCATTCTATGACTTCAAAAACCTCCATTCTCTGACTTCACACACCTCCATTCTGTGATTTCACAAACCTCCATTCTATGATTTCACACACCTCCATTTTATGACGTCACACACCTCCATTTTGACTTCACTCACCTCCATTATGTGACTTCACACTCCTCCCTTCGGTGACTTCACACACCTCCATTCTATGACTTCACACATCTACATTCTATGACTTCACACACCTCCATTCTTTGACTTCACACACTTCCATTCTATGATTTCACATACCTCCATGCTATCATTTCACACACCTCCATTGTGTGACTTCACACACCTCCATTCTGAGTTCACATACCTCCATTCTGTGAATCAACACACCTCCATTCTGCCTTCACACACCTCCATTTTGACTTCACACACCTCATTTCTTGACTTAACACACCTCCATGCTGACTTCACACACCTCCATTCCATGACTTCACACAGCTCTGTTCTATGACTTCACACACCTCCATTCTGAGTTCACACACCTCCATTCTGTGACTTCACACACCTCCATTCTGACTTTACACATCTCCATTGTATGACTTCACACACCTCCATTCTGTGACTTCACACACCTCCATTCTATGACTTCACACACCTTCATTGTTACTTCAGAAACATCCATTCTATGACTTCGCCCACCTATATTCTGTGACTTCACACACCTCCATTCTGTGACTTCACACATCTCCATTTTGATTTAACACACCTCCATTCTATGACTTCACACACCTCAATTCTATGTCTTTACACACTTACATTGTCACTTCACACACCTCCATTCTATGAGTTCACAAACCTCCATTCTATGACTTCACTCACCTCCATTCTGTGACTTCACACACCACTATTGTTTGACTTCACACACCTCCATTCTTTGACTTCACACACCTCCATTTCACGACTTCACACACCTCCATTCGATGAGTTCACACACATCCATTCTATGAGTTCACACACCACAATTTTGTCTTCACAAACCTCCATTCTATGACTTCACCCACCTTCATTCTTAATTCAGAAACATCCATTTTATGACTTCCCACAACTCCATTTGTGACTTCGCAAGCCTTCATTCTGTGACTTCACACACCTCCATTCTGAGTTCACACACCTCCATTCGGTGAGTGCACACACCTCTATTCTGAATTCACACACCTCCATTCTATGACTTCACACACCTCCATTCTGTGACGTAACACACCTAAATTCTGAGTTGACACACCTCCGTTCTGTGACTTCACAAACCTCCATTCTGACTTCCCACAGCTCCATTCTATGACTTCACACACCTCCATTCTGTGACTTCACACACCTCCATTCTATGACTTCACACACCTCAATTCTGAATTCACACAGCTCCATTCTGTGACTTCACAAAACTCCATTCTATGATTTCACACACCTCCATACTATGACTTCACACAACTCCATCTATGACTTCACACACCTCAATTCTGACTTCACAAACCTCTATTCTATGACTTTGCAACCTCCATTTTGACATCACACACCTCCATTCTTTGACTTCATAGACCTCGAATCTGTGACTTCACTCACCTGCACTCTATGACTTCACACTCCTCCATTCTATGATTTCCCACTCCTCCTTTTTATGACTTCACCCACCTCCAATCTATGACTACACACCTCCATTCTGACTTCACAAACTTGCATTCTGTGACTTCACACACCTCCATTCTATGAGTTCACACACCTCCATTCTGTGACTTCACACACCGCCATTCTATGATTTCACAAACCTCCATTCTGTGACTTCACACACCTCCATTCTATGACTTCACACACCTCCATTCTGTGACTTCACACACCTCCATTCTATGACTTCACACACCTCCATTCTATGACTTCACACACCTACATTGTGACTTCACACACCTCCATTCTATGAGTTCACACACCTCCATTCTATGACTTCACTCACCTCACTTCTATGACTTCACACACCTTCATTGTGACTTCACACACCTCCATTCTATGAGTTCACACACCTCCATTCTATGACTTCACTCACCTCCATTCTGACCTCACACACCTCCATTCTGACTTCACAAACCTAAATTCTGTGAATTCTCACACCTCCATTCTATGATTTCACACAACTCCATTCTATGACTTCACTCACCTCCATTCTATGACTTCACACACCTCCTTTCTGAGTTGACACACCTCCATTATATGACTTCACACAACTCCAATTTGACTTCACACACCTCCATTCTGTGACTTCACACACCTCCATTCTATGAGTTCACACACCTCCATTCTGACTTCACACACCTCCATTCTATGACTTCACACATCTCCATTCTGACTTCACACACCTCCATTCTATGACTTCACACACCTCCATTCTTTGACTTCACACACCTCCATTGTATGACTTCACACACCTCCATTCTATGACTTCACACCCCTACATTGTGACTTCACACACCTCCATTCTATGAGTTCACACACCTCCCTTCTATGACTTCACTCACCTCCATTCTGACCTCACACACCTCCATTCTGATTTCACAAACCTAAATTCTGTGAATTCACACACCTCCATTCTATGATTTCACACAACTCCATTCTATGACTTCACACACCTCCATTCTATGACTTCGCACACCTCCTTTCTGAGTTGACACACCTCCATTATATGCCTTCACACAACTCCAATTTGACTTCACCCACCTCCTTTCTGTGACTTCACACACCTCCACTCTATGAGTTCACATACCTCCATTCTGACTTCACACACCTCCATTCTGTGACTTCACAAACCTCCTTTCTATGACTTCACACACCTCCACTCTGTGAATGCACACATCTCTACTCTGTGTCTTTACACACCTCCATTCTGCGAATTCATACCCCTCCATTCTGTGATTTCACACACCTCCATTCTATGACTTCACACACTTCCATTCTATGACTTCACAAACCTCCATTTTGACTTCACACACATCCATTCTGTGCCTTCACACACCTCCCTTACGTGACTTCACACACCTCCATTCTATGATTTCACACACCTCCATTCTATGACATCACACACCTCCATTCTATGACTTCACACACTTCCATTCTATGACTTCACACACCACCAGTCTATGACTTCACAAACCTCCATTCTATGACTTCACACACCTGCACTCTGACTTCACACACCTCCATTCTATGACTTCATACACCTCCCTTCTATGACTTCATACACCAACATTCTATGCCTTCACAAAGCTCCATTCTGTGACTTCACAAATCTCCATTCTGACTTCACACTCCTCCATTCTATGACTTCACACACCTCCATTCTATGACTTCACACATCTCCTTTTTGTAACTTCCCACACTTCCAATGTTTGACTTCACAAACCTCCATTCCATGATTTCACACACCTCCATTCTATGAGTTTACACACCTCCATTCTTTGACTTCACACACCTCCATTTTGACTTCACACACCTACATTCTGTGACTTCACACACCTCCATTTGTGAATTCACACACCACCATTTTGACTTCACACACCTCCATTCTGTGACTTCACACACCTCCATTTTTGACTTCACACACCTCTATTTTGACTTCACACACTTCCATTCTGTGACTTCACACACCTCCATTCTGTGACTTCACACACCACTATTGTTTGACTTCACACACCTCCATTCTTTGATTTCACACACCTCCATTCCACGACTTCACACACCTCCATTCGATGAGTTCACACACATCCATTCTATGAGTTCACACACCACAATTTTGTCTTCACACACCTCCATTCTATGACTTCACCCACCTTCATTCTTAATTCAGAAACATCCATTTTATGACTTCCCGCAACTCCATTTGTGACTTCGCAAACCTTCATTCTGTGACTTCACACACCTCCATTCTGAGTTCACATACCTCCATTCGGTGACTTCACACACCTCCATTCTGACTTCACACACCTCCATTCTATGACTTCACACACCTCCATTCTGTGACGTCACACACCTCAATTCTGTGACTTCACACACCTTCATTCTTACTTCACAAACATACATTCTATGACTTCTCACACCTCCATACTATGACTTCACACACCTCCATTCTTTGACTTCACACACCTCCATTCTGTGTTCACACACCTCAAATCTGTGACCTCACACACCTCCATTTTGACTTCACACACATCCATTCTATGACTTCACACACCTCCCTTCTATGACTTCGCACATCGCCATTCTGTGACTTCACACACCTCCATTCTATGACTTCACACACTTCCATTTTGACGTCACACACCTCCATTCTGAGTTCACACATCTCCATTCTGACTTCACACACCTCCCTTCTATGACTTCACTCACCTCCATTCTGACCTCACGCACCTCCATTCTGATTTCACAAACCTAAATTCTGTGAATTCACACACCTCCATTCTATGATTTCACACAACTCCATTCTATGACTTCACACACCTCCATTCTATGACTTCACACACCTCCTTTCTGAGTTGACACACCTCCATTATATGACTTCACACAACTCCAATTTGACTTCACCCACCTCCTTTCTGTGACTTCACACACCTCCATTCTATGAGTTCACATACCTCCATTCTGACTTCACACACCTCCATTCTGTGACTTCACAAACCTCCTTTCTATGACTTCACACACCTCCACTCTGTGAATGCACACATCTCTACTCTGTGTCTTTACACACCTCCATTCTGCGAATTCATACCCCTCCATTCTGTGATTTCACACACCTCCATTCTATGACTTCACACACCTCCATTCTATGACTTCACAAACCTCCATTTTGACTTCACACACATCCATTCTGTGCCTTCACACACCTCCCTTATGTGACTTCACACACCTCCATTCTATGACTTCACACACCTCCATTCTATGACATCACACACCTCCATTCTATGACTTCACACACTTCCATTCTATGACTTCACACACCTCCAGTCTATGACTTCACAAACCTCCATTCTATGACTTCAAACACCTGCACTCTGACTTCACACACCTCCATTCTATGACTTCATACACCTCCCTTCTATGACTTCATACACCAACATTCTATGCCTTCACAAAGCTCCATTCTGTGACTTCACAAATCTCCATTCTGACTTCACACTCCTCCATTCTATGACTTCACACACCTCCATTCTATGACTTCACACATCTCCTTTTTGTAACTTCCCACACTTCCAATGTTTGACTTCACAAACCTCCATTCCATGATTTCACACACCTCCATTCTATGAGTTTACACACCTCCATTCTTTGACTTCACACACCTCCATTTTGACTTCACACACCTACATTCTGTGACTTCACACACCTCCATTTGTGAATTCACACACCACCATTTTGACTTCACACACCTCCATTCTGTGACTTCACACACCTCCATTTTTGACTTCACACACCTCTATTTTGACTTCACACACTTCCATTCTGTGACTTCACACACCTCCATTCTGTGACTTCACACACCACTATTGTTTGACTTCACATACCTCCATTCTTTGATTTCACACACCTCCATTCCACGACTTCACACACCTCCATTCGATGAGTTCACACACATCCATTCTATGAGTTCACACACCACAATTTTGTCTTCACACACCTCCATTCTATGACTTCACCCACCTTCATTCTTAATTCAGAAACATCCATTTTATGACTTCCCGCAACTCCATTTGTGACTTCGCAAACCTTCATTCTGTGACTTCACACACCTCCATTCTGAGTTCACATACCTCCATTCGGTGACTTCACACACCTCCATTCTGACTTCACACACCTCCATTCTATGACTTCACACACCTCCATTCTGTGACGTCACACACCTCAATTCTGTGACTTCACACACCTTCATTCTTACTTCACAAACATACATTCTATGACTTCTCACACCTCCATAGTATGACTTCACACACCTCCATTCTTTGACTTCACACACCTCCATTCTGTGTTCACACACCTCAAATCTGTGACCTCACACACCTCCATTTTGACTTCACACACATCCATTCTATGACTTCACACACCTCCCTTCTATGACTTCGCACATCGCCATTCTGTGACTTCACACACCTCCATTCTATGACTTCACACACTTCCATTTTGACGTCACACACCTCCATTCTGAGTTCACACATCTCCATTCTGACTTCACACACCTCCCTTCTATGACTTCACTCACCTCCATTCTGACCTCACGCACCTCCATTCTGATTTCACAAACCTAAATTCTGTGAATTCACACACCTCCATTCTATGATTTCACACAACTCCATTCTATGACTTCACACACCTCCATTCTATGACTTCACACACCTCCTTTCTGAGTTGACACACCTCCATTATATGACTTCACACAACTCCAATTTGACTTCACCCACCTCCTTTCTGTGACTTCACACACCTCCATTCTATGAGTTCACATACCTCCATTCTGACTTCACACACCTCCATTCTGTGACTTCACAAACCTCCTTTCTATGACTTCACACACCTCCACTCTGTGAATGCACACATCTCTACTCTGTGTCTTTACACACCTCCATTCTGCGAATTCATACCCCTCCATTCTGTGATTTCACACACCTCCATTCTATGACTTCACACACCTCCATTCTATGACTTCACAAACCTCCATTTTGACTTCACACACATCCATTCTGTGCCTTCACACACCTCCCTTATGTGACTTCACACACCTCCATTCTATGACTTCACACACCTCCATTCTATGACATCACACACCTCCATTCTATGACTTCACACACTTCCATTCTATGACTTCACACACCTCCAGTCTATGACTTCACAAACCTCCATTCTATGACTTCAAACACCTGCACTCTGACTTCACACACCTCCATTCTATGACTTCATACACCTCCCTTCTATGACTTCATACACCAACATTCTATGCCTTCACAAAGCTCCATTCTGTGACTTCACAAATCTCCATTCTGACTTCACAATCCTCCATTCTATGACTTCACACACCTCCATTCTATGACTTCACACATCTCCTTTTTGTAACTTCCCACACTTCCAATGTTTGACTTCACAAACCTCCATTCCATGATTTCACACACCTCCATTCTATGAGTTTACACACCTCCATTCTTTGACTTCACACACCTCCATTTTGACTTCACACACCTACATTCTGTGACTTCACACACCTCCATTTGTGAATTCACACACCACCATTTTGACTTCACACACCTCCATTCTGTGACTTCACACACCTCCATTTTTGACTTCACACACCTCTATTTTGACTTCACACACTTCCATTCTGTGACTTCACACACCTCCATTCTGTGACTTCACACACCACTATTGTTTGACTTCACATACCTCCATTCTTTGATTTCACACACCTCCATTCCACGACTTCACACACCTCCATTCGATGAGTTCACACACATCCATTCTATGAGTTCACACACCACAATTTTGTCTTCACACACCTCCATTCTATGACTTCACCCACCTTCATTCTTAATTCAGAAACATCCATTTTATGACTTCCCGCAACTCCATTTGTGACTTCGCAAACCTTCATTCTGTGACTTCACACACCTCCATTCTGAGTTCACATACCTCCATTCGGTGACTTCACACACCTCCATTCTGACTTCACACACCTCCATTCTATGACTTCACACACCTCCATTCTGTGACGTCACACACCTCAATTCTGTGACTTCACACACCTTCATTCTTACTTCACAAACATACATTCTATGACTTCTCACACCTCCATACTATGACTTCACACACCTCCATTCTTTGACTTCACACACCTCCATTCTGTGTTCACACACCTCAAATCTGTGACCTCACACACCTCCATTTTGACTTCACACACATCCATTCTATGACTTCACACACCTCCCTTCTATGACTTCGCACATCGCCATTCTGTGACTTCACACACCTCCATTCTATGACTTCACACACTTCCATTTTGACGTCACACACCTCCATTCTGAGTTCACACATCTCCATTCTGACTTCACACACCTCCCTTCTATGACTTCACTCACCTCCATTCTGACCTCACGCACCTCCATTCTGATTTCACAAACCTAAATTCTGTGAATTCACACACCTCCATTCTATGATTTCACACAACTCCATTCTATGACTTCACACACCTCCATTCTATGACTTCACACACCTCCTTTCTGAGTTGACACACCTCCATTATATGACTTCACACAACTCCAATTTGACTTCACCCACCTCCTTTCTGTGACTTCACACACCTCCATTCTATGAGTTCACATACCTCCATTCTGACTTCACACACCTCCATTCTGTGACTTCACAAACCTCCTTTCTATGACTTCACACACCTCCACTCTGTGAATGCACACATCTCTACTCTGTGTCTTTACACACCTCCATTCTGCGAATTCATACCCCTCCATTCTGTGATTTCACACACCTCCATTCTATGACTTCACACACCTCCATTCTATGACTTCACAAACCTCCATTTTGACTTCACACACATCCATTCTGTGCCTTCACACACCTCCCTTATGTGACTTCACACACCTCCATTCTATGACTTCACACACCTCCATTCTATGACATCACACACCTCCATTCTATGACTTCACACACTTCCATTCTATGACTTCACACACCTCCAGTCTATGACTTCACAAACCTCCATTCTATGACTTCAAACACCTGCACTCTGACTTCACACACCTCCATTCTATGACTTCATACACCTCCCTTCTATGACTTCATACACCAACATTCTATGCCTTCACAAAGCTCCATTCTGTGACTTCACAAATCTCCATTCTGACTTCACACTCCTCCATTCTATGACTTCACACACCTCCATTCTATGACTTCACACATCTCCTTTTTGTAACTTCCCACACTTCCAATGTTTGACTTCACAAACCTCCATTCCATGATTTCACACACCTCCATTCTATGAGTTTACACACCTCCATTCTTTGACTTCACACACCTCCATTTTGACTTCACACACCTACATTCTGTGACTTCACACACCTCCATTTGTGAATTCACACACCACCATTTTGACTTCACACACCTCCATTCTGTGACTTCACACACCTCCATTTTTGACTTCACACACCTCTATTTTGACTTCACACACTTCCATTCTGTGACTTCACACACCTCCATTCTGTGACTTCACACACCACTATTGTTTGACTTCACATACCTCCATTCTTTGATTTCACACACCTCCATTCCACGACTTCACACACCTCCATTCGATGAGTTCACACACATCCATTCTATGAGTTCACACACCACAATTTTGTCTTCACACACCTCCATTCTATGACTTCACCCACCTTCATTCTTAATTCAGAAACATCCATTTTATGACTTCCCGCAACTCCATTTGTGACTTCGCAAACCTTCATTCTGTGACTTCACACACCTCCATTCTGAGTTCACATACCTCCATTCGGTGACTTCACACACCTCCATTCTGACTTCACACACCTCCATTCTATGACTTCACACACCTCCATTCTGTGACGTCACACACCTCAATTCTGTGACTTCACACACCTTCATTCTTACTTCACAAACATACATTCTATGACTTCTCACACCTCCATACTATGACTTCACACACCTCCATTCTTTGACTTCACACACCTCCATTCTGTGTTCACACACCTCAATTCTGTGACCTCACACACCTCCATTTTGACTTCACACACCTCCATTCTATGACTTCACACACCTCCCTTCTATGACTTCGCACACCTCCATTCTTTGACTTCACACACCTAAATTTTGAGTTGACACACCTCCATTCTGTGACTTCACACACCTCCATTCTGACTTCACACAGCTCCATTCTATGACTTCACAAAACTCCATTCTATGACTTCACACACCGCCATTCTGTGACTTCACACACCTCCATTCTATGACTTCACACACTTCCATTTTGACGTCACACACCTCCATTCTGAGTTCACACATCTCCATTCTGACTTCACACACCTCCATTCTATGACTTCACACACCTCCATTCTGAATTCACACAGCTCCATTCTGTGACTTCACCAAACTCCATTCAATGATTTCACACACCTCCATACTATGACTTCACACAACTCCATCTATGACTTCACACACCTCAATTCTGACTTCACACACCTCTATTCTATGACTTCGCACACTCCATTTTTACATCACACACCTCCATTCTATGACTTCACAGACCTCGAATCTGTGACTTCACTCACCTGCACTCTATGACTTCACACTCCTCCATTCTATGATTTTCCACAACTCCTTTTTATGACTTCACCCACCTTCAATCTATGACTACACACCTCCATTCTGACTTCACACACCTGCATTCTGTGACTTCACACACCTCCATTCTATGAGTTCACACACCTCCATTCTGTGACTTCACACACCTTCATTCTTACTTCAGAAATATCCATTCTATGACTTCACAAACCTCCATTCTGTGACTTCACACACCTCCATTCTGATTTCACACAACTCCATTCTATGACTTCACACACCTTCATTTTTTCTTCAGAATCATCCATTCTATGACTTCACACACCTCCATTCTATGATTTCACAAAATTGCATTCTGTGACTTCACACACCTCCAATCTGTGACTTCACACACCTCCATTCTATGACTTCACACACTTCCATTCTATGACTTCACACACCTCCTTTCTGTGACTTCACACACCTCCATTGTGAGTTCACACACCTGCATTCTGTCACTTCACACACCTCCATTCTGTGACTTCACACACGTCCATTCTGTGACTTCACTCACCTCCATTTTTTGAATTCACATACCTCCATTCTTTGACTTCACACACCTCCATTTCATGACTTCACACACCTCCATTCCATGAGTTCACACACCTCCATTCTATGAGTTCACACACCACCATTTTGACTTCACACACCTCCATTCTATGACTTCACACACCTTCATTCTTACTTCAGAAACATCCATTCTCTGACTTCACACACCCCCATTCTGTGACTTCACACACCTTCAATCTTGACTTGACACACCTCCATTCTATTACTTCACACACCTCCATTCTATGACTTCACAAACCTCCAATATATGACTTCACACACCTCCATTCTGTGACTTCACACACCTCCATTCTATGACTTCACACACCTCCATTCTGTGACTTCACACACCTACATTGTGACTTCACAGACCTCAATTCTATGAGTTCACACAAATGCATTTTGAATTCACACACCTCCATTCTATGACTTCACACACTTCCATACTATGACTTCACACACCTCCATTCTGTGACGTCAAACACCTCCATTCTAAGTTCACACACCTCCAATCTGTGACTTCACACACCTCCATTCTTTGAATTCACACACCTCCATTCTATGAATTCACACACATCCATTCTATGACTTCATACACCTCCATTCTCTGACTTTATATACCTCCATTTTGAGTTCACACACCTCCATTCTTTGATTTCACACACCTCCATTCTGTTACTTACCACACCTACATTCTATGACTTCACACACCTCCGTTCTATGACTTCACACACCTCCCTTCTATGACTTCACACACCTCCATTCTGTGACTTCACACACCTCCATTCTATGACTTCACACACCTCCATTCTACGATTTCACAAACCTCCAATATATGACTACAAACACCTGAATTCTGTGACTTCACACACCTCCATTCTATGACTTCATGCCCGTCAATTCTGTGACTTCACATACCTCAGTTCTCTGACTTCACACACGTCCATTCTATGACTTCACCCACCTCCATTCTATGACTTCACACCTCCATTTTGACTTAACACACCTCCATTCTATGACTTCACACACCTCCATTCTGTGACTTCACACACCTCCATTCTGTGACTTCACACACCTCCATTCTATGATTTCTCACACCTCCATTCTATTAATTCACACACCTCCATTCTGTGACTTCACACAACTCCATTCTATGACTTCCCACACCTCCATTCTGTGACTTCACACACCTCCATTCTGAGTTCACAAACCTCCATTCTGTGACATAACGCACCTTCATTCTGTGACTTCACACACCTCCATTCTATGACTTCACACACCTCCATTCTATGAGTTCACACACCTCCATTCTATGATTCACACACCTCCATTTTGACTTCACACACCTCCATTCTTTGACTTCATACACCTTCGTTCTCACTTCAGAAACATCCATTCTATGACTTCAGGCACCTCCGTTCTATGACTTCACAAACCTCCGTTCTGTGACCACTCACCTCCATTCTGAGTTCCCACACCTCCATTCTGTGACTTCACTCACATCCATCCTGATTTCACACACCTCCATTCTGACTTCACAAACCTCAATTCTTTGACTTCACACACCTCCATTCTATGATTTCACACCCTTCCATTCTATGAGTTCACACACCTCCATTCTATGATTCACACACCTCCATTTTGACTTCACACACTTCCATTCTTTGACTTAACACACCTGCATTCTGTGACTTCACACACCACCATTGTTTGACTTCACAACCTATATTCTTGGACTTCACACACCTCCATTCCATGACTTCACACATCTCCATTTTATGAGTTCACACACCTTCATTCTATGACTTCACAAACCTCCATTCTGTGACTTCACACACCTCTATTTTGTGACTTCACACACCTCCATTCTGAGTTCGCACACCTCCATTCTGTGACTTCACACACCTCCATTCTATGACTTCACAGACCTCGAATCTGTGACTTCACTCACCTGCACTCTATGACTTCACACTCCTCCATTCTATGATTTCCCACACCTTCTTTTTATGACTTCACCCACCTCCAATCTATGACTACACACCTCCATTCTGACTTCACACACCTGCATTCTGTGACTTCACACACCTCCATTCTATTAGTTCACACACCTCCATTCTGTGACTTCACAAACCTTCATTCTTACTTCAGAAACATCCATTCTATGACTTCACAAACCTCCATTCTGTGACTTCACACACCTTCATTCTGAGTTCACACAACTCCATTCGGTGACTTCACACACCTCCATTCTGTGCGTTCACACACCTCCATTCTATGACTTCACACATTCCATTCTATGACTTCACACACCTCCATTCTGTGACGTCAAACACCTCCATTCTAAGTTCACACACCTCCAATCTGTGACTTCACACACCTCCATTCTGTGACTTCACACACCTCCATTCTATGAATTCACACACATCCATTCTATGACTTCACACACCTCCATTCTGTGACTTTACACACCTCCATTCTGAGTTCACACACCTCCATTCTTTGACTTCACACACCTCCATTCTGTTACTTCCCGCACCTCAATTCTGTGACTTCACACACCTCCGTTCTATGACTTCACACACCTCCCTTCTATGACTTCACACACCTCCATTCTATGACTTCACACACCTCCATTCTATGACTTCACACACCTCCAATATATGACTACAAACACCTGAGTTCTGTGACTTCACACACCTCCATTCTATGACTTCATACCCGTCAATTCTGTGACTTCACATACCTCGGTTCTCTGACTTCACACACGTCCATTCTATGACTTCACCCACCTCCATTCTATGACTTCACACACCTCCAATTTGACTTTACATACCTCCATTCTATGACTTCACAAACTTCCATTCTCTGACTTCACACACCTCCATTCTGTGATTTCACAAACCTCCATTCTATGATTTCACACACCTCCATTTTATGACGTCACACACCTCCATTTTGACTTCACTCACCTCCATTATGTGACTTCACACTCCTCCCTTCGGTGACTTCACACACCTCCATTCTATGACTTCACACATCTACATTCTATGACTTCACACACCTCCATTCTATGACTTCACACACTTCCATTCTATGATTTCACATACCTCCATGCTATCATTTCACACACCTCCATTCTGTGACTTCACACACCTCCATTCTGAGTTCACATACCTCCATTCTGTGAATCAACACACCTCCATTCTGACTTCACACACCTCCATTTTGACTTCACACACCTTATTTCTTGACTTAACACACCTCCATGCTGACTTCACACACCTCCATTCTATGACTTCACACACTTCCATTCTATGACTTCAGACACCTCCAGTCTATGACTTCACAAACCTCCATTCTATGACTTCACACACCTGCACTCTGACTTCACACACCTCCATTCTATGACTTCATACACCTCCCTTCTATGACTTCATACACCAACATTCTGTGCCTTCACACACCTCCATTTTGTGACTTCACAAATCTCTATTCTGACTTCACACTCCTCCATTCTATGACTTCACACACCTCCATTCTATGACTTCACACATCTCCTTTTTGTAACTTCCCACACTTCCAATGTTTGACTTCACAAACCTCCATTCCATGATTTCACACACCTCCATTCTATGAGTTCACACACCCCCATTCTTTGACTTCACACACCTCCATTTGGACTTCACAAACCTCCATTCTGTGACTTCACACACCTCCATTCTTTGACTTCACACACCTCTATTTTGACTTCACACACTTCCATTCTGTGACTTCACACACCTCCATTCTGTGACTTCACACACCACTATTGTTTGACTTCACACACCTCCATTCTTTGACTTCACACACCTCCATTCCACGACTTCCCAAACCTCCATTCGTTGAGTTCACACACATCCATTCTATGAGTTCACACACCACAATTTTGTCTTCACACACCTCCATTCTATGACTTCACACACCTCCATTCTATGAGTTCACACACCTCCATTCTATGATTCACACACCTCCATTTTGACTTCACACACCTCCATTCTTTGACTTCATACACCTTCGTTCTCACTTCAGAAACATCCATTCTATGACTTCAGGCACCTCCGTTCTATGACTTCACAAACCTCCGTTCTGTGACCACTCACCTCCATTCTGAGTTCCCACACCTCCATTCTGTGACTTCACTCACATCCATCCTGATTTCACACACCTCCATTCTGACTTCACAAACTTCAATTCTTTGACTTCACACACCTCCATTCTATGATTTCACACCCTTCCATTCTATGAGTTCACACACCTCCATTCTATGATTCACACACCTCCATTTTGACTTCACACACTTCCATTCTTTGACTTAACACACCTGCATTCTGTGACTTCACACACCACCATTGTTTGACTTCACAACCTATATTCTTGGACTTCACACACCTCCATTCCATGACTTCACACATCTCCATTTTATGAGTTCACACACCTTCATTCTATGACTTCACAAACCTCCATTCTGTGACTTCACACACCTCTATTTTGTGACTTCACACACCTCCATTCTGAGTTCGCACACCTCCATTCTGTGACTTCACACACCTCCATTCTATGACTTCACAGACCTCGAATCTGTGACTTCACTCACCTGCACTCTATGACTTCACACTCCTCCATTCTATGATTTCCCACACCTTCTTTTTATGACTTCACCCACCTCCAATCTATGACTACACACCTCCATTCTGACTTCACACACCTGCATTCTGTGACTTCACACACCTCCATTCTATTAGTTCACACACCTCCATTCTGTGACTTCACAAACCTTCATTCTTACTTCAGAAACATCCATTCTATGACTTCACAAACCTCCATTCTGTGACTTCACACACCTTCATTCTGAGTTCACACAACTCCATTCGGTGACTTCACACACCTCCATTCTGTGCGTTCACACACCTCCATTCTATGACTTCACACATTCCATTCTATGACTTCACACACCTCCATTCTGTGACGTCAAACACCTCCATTCTAAGTTCACACACCTCCAATCTGTGACTTCACACACCTCCATTCTGTGACTTCACACACCTCCATTCTATGAATTCACACACATCCATTCTATGACTTCACACACCTCCATTCTGTGACTTTACACACCTCCATTCTGAGTTCACACACCTCCATTCTTTGACTTCACACACCTCCATTCTGTTACTTCCCGCACCTCAATTCTGTGACTTCACACACCTCCGTTCTATGACTTCACACACCTCCCTTCTATGACTTCACACACCTCCATTCTATGACTTCACACACCTCCATTCTATGACTTCACACACCTCCAATATATGACTACAAACACCTGAGTTCTGTGACTTCACACACCTCCATTCTATGACTTCATACCCGTCAATTCTGTGACTTCACATACCTCGGTTCTCTGACTTCACACACGTCCATTCTATGACTTCACCCACCTCCATTCTATGACTTCACACACCTCCAATTTGACTTTACATACCTCCATTCTATGACTTCACAAACTTCCATTCTCTGACTTCACACACCTCCATTCTGTGATTTCACAAACCTCCATTCTATGATTTCACACACCTCCATTTTATGACGTCACACACCTCCATTTTGACTTCACTCACCTCCATTATGTGACTTCACACTCCTCCCTTCGGTGACTTCACACACCTCCATTCTATGACTTCACACATCTACATTCTATGACTTCACACACCTCCATTCTATGACTTCACACACTTCCATTCTATGATTTCACATACCTCCATGCTATCATTTCACACACCTCCATTCTGTGACTTCACACACCTCCATTCTGAGTTCACATACCTCCATTCTGTGAATCAACACACCTCCATTCTGACTTCACACACCTCCATTTTGACTTCACACACCTTATTTCTTGACTTAACACACCTCCATGCTGACTTCACACACCTCCATTCTATGACTTCACACACTTCCATTCTATGACTTCAGACACCTCCAGTCTATGACTTCACAAACCTCCATTCTATGACTTCACACACCTGCACTCTGACTTCACACACCTCCATTCTATGACTTCATACACCTCCCTTCTATGACTTCATACACCAACATTCTGTGCCTTCACACACCTCCATTTTGTGACTTCACAAATCTCTATTCTGACTTCACACTCCTCCATTCTATGACTTCACACACCTCCATTCTATGACTTCACACATCTCCTTTTTGTAACTTCCCACACTTCCAATGTTTGACTTCACAAACCTCCATTCCATGATTTCACACACCTCCATTCTATGAGTTCACACACCCCCATTCTTTGACTTCACACACCTCCATTTGGACTTCACAAACCTCCATTCTGTGACTTCACACACCTCCATTCTTTGACTTCACACACCTCTATTTTGACTTCACACACTTCCATTCTGTGACTTCACACACCTCCATTCTGTGACTTCACACACCACTATTGTTTGACTTCACACACCTCCATTCTTTGACTTCACACACCTCCATTCCACGACTTCCCAAACCTCCATTCGTTGAGTTCACACACATCCATTCTATGAGTTCACACACCACAATTTTGTCTTCACACACCTCCATTCTATGACTTCACCCACCTTCATTCTTAATTCAGAAACTTCCATTTTATGACTTCCCGCAACTCCATTCTGAGACTTCGCAAACCTTCATTCTGTGACTTCACACACCTCCATTCTGAGTTCACACACCTCCATTCTGTGACTTCAAACACCTCCATTCTGACTTCACACACCTCCATTCTATGACTTCACACACCTCCATTCTGTGACGTCACACACCTCAATGCTGTGACTTCACACACCTTCATTCTTACTTCACAAACATACATTCTATGACTTCTCACACCTCCATACTATGACTTCACACACCTCCATTCTTTGACTTCACACACCTGCATTCTGTGTTCACACACCTCAATTCTGTGACTTCACACACCTCCATTTTGACTTCACACACCTCCATTCTATGACTTCACACACCTCCCTTCTATGACTTCGCACACCTCCATTCTTTGACTTCACACACCTAAATTCTGAGTTGACACACCTCCGTTCTGTGACTTCACACACCTCCATTCTGACTTCACACAGCTCCATTCTATGACTTCACAAAACTCCATTCTATGACTTCACACTCCGCCATTCTGTGACTTCACACACCTCCATTCTATGACTTCACACACTTCCATTGTTACGTCACACACCTACATTCTATGAGTTCACACATCTCCATTCTGACTTCACACACCTCCATTCTATGACTTCACACACCTCCATTCTGAATTCACACAGCTCCATTCTGTGACTTCACCAAACTCCATTCAATGATTTCACACACCTCCATACTATGACTTCACACAACTCCATCTATGACTTCACACACCTCAATTCTGACTTCACACACCTCTATTCTATGACTTCGCACACTCCATTTTTACATCACACACCTCCATTCTATGACTTCACAGACCTCGAATCTGTGACTTCACTCACTTGCACTTTATGACTTCACACTCCTCCATTCTATGATTTCCCACACCTCCTTTTTATGACTTCACCCACCTCCAATCTATGACTACACACCTCCATTCTGACTTCACACACCTGCATTCTGTGACTTCACACACCTCCATTCTATGACTTCACACACCTCCATTCTATGACTTCACACACCTCCAATATATGACTACAAACACCTGAATTCTGTGACTTCACACACCTCCATTCTATGACTTCATACCCGTCAATTCTGTGACTTCACATATCTCAGTTCTCTGACTTCACACACGTCCATTCTATGACTTCACCCACCTCCATTCTATGACTTCACACACCTCCAATTTGACTCTACATACCTCAATTCTATGACTTCAAAAACCTCCATTCTCTGACTTCACACACCTCCATTCTGTGATTTCACAAACCTCCATTCTATGATTTCACACACCTCCATTTTATGACGTCACACACCTCCATTTTGACTTCACTCACCTCCATTATGTGACTTCACACTCCTCCCTTCGGTGACTTCACACACCTCCATTCTATGACTTCACACATCTACATTCTATGACTTCACACACCTCCATTCTTTGACTTCACACACTTCCATTCTATGATTTCACATACCTCCATGCTATCATTTCACACACCTCCATTCTGTGACTTCACACACCTCCATTCTGAGTTCACATACCTCCATTCTGTGAATCAACACACCTCCATTCTGGCTTCACACACCTCCATTTTGACTTCACACACCTCATTTCTTGACTTAACACACCTCCATGCTGACTTCACACACCTCCATTCTATGACTTCACACAGCTCTGTTCTATGACTTCACACACCTCCATTCTGAGTTCACACACCTCCATTCTGTGACTTCACACACCTCCATTCTGACTTTACACATCTCCATTGTATGACTTCACACACCTCCATTCTGTGAGTTCACACACCTCCATTCTATGACTTCACACACCTTCATTGTTACTTCAGAAACATCCATTCTATGACTTCGCCCACCTATATTCTGTGACTTCACACACCTCCATTCTGTGACTTCACACACCTCAATTCTGTGACTTCACACACCTCCATTTTGATTTAACACACCTCCATTCTATGACTTCACATACCTCCATTCTATGACTTTACACACCTACATTGTCACTTCACACACCTCCATTCTATGAGTTCACAAACCTCCATTCTATGACTTCACTCACCTCCATTCTGTGACTTCACACACCACTATTGTTTGACTTCACACACCTCCATTCTTTGACTTCACACAACTCCATTCCACGACTTCACACACCTCCAATCGATGAGTTCACACACATCCATTCTATGAGTTCACACACCCCAATTTTGTCTTCACAAACCTCCATTCTATGACTTCACCCACCTTCATTCTTAATTCGGAAACATCCATTTTATGACTTCCCACAACTCCATTTGTGACTTCGCAAGCCTTCATTCTGTGACTTCACACACCTCCATTCTGAGTTCACACACCTCCATTCGGTGACTGCACACACCTCTATTCTGAAATCACACACCTCCATTCTATGACTTCACACACATCCATTCTGTGATGTAACACACCTAAATTCTGAGTTGACACACCTCCGTTCTGTGACTTCACAAACCTCCATTCTGACTTCCCACAGCTCCATTCTATGACTTCACAAAACTCCATTCTATGACTTCACACACCTCCATTCTGTGACTTCACACACCTCCATTCTATGACTTCACACACTTCAATTCTGAATTCACACAGCTCCATTCTGTGACTTCACAAAACTCCATTCTATGATTTCACATACCTCCATACTATGACTTCACACAACTCCATCTATGACTTCACACACCTCAATTCTGACTTCACAAACCTCTATTCTATGACTTTGCAACCTCCATTTTGACATCACACACCTCCATTCTTTGACTTCATAGACCTCGAATCTGTGACTTCACTCACCTGCACTCTATGACTTCACACTCCTCCATTCTATGATTTCCCACACCTCCTTTTTATGACTTCACCCACCTCCAATCTATGACTACACACCTCCATTCTGACTTCACAAACTTGCATTCTGTGACTTCACACACCTCCATTCTATGAGTTCACACACCTCCATTCTGTGACTTCACACACCGCCATTCTATGATTTCACACACCTCCATTCTGTGACTTCACACACCTCCATTCTATGACTTCACACACCTCCATTCTGTGACTTCACACACCTCCATTCTATGACTTCACACACCTCCATTCTATGACTTCACACACCTAAATTGTGACTTCACACACCTCCATTCTATGAGTTCACACACCTCCATTCTATGACTTCACTCACCTCCATTCTGACCTCACACACCTCCATTCTGACTTCACAAACCTAAATTCTGTGAATTCTCACACCTCCATTCTATGATTTCACACAACTCCATTCTATGACTTCACTCACCTCCATTCTATGACTTCACACACCTCCTTTCTGAGTTGACACACCTCCATTATATGACTTCACACAACTCCAATTTGACTTCACACACCTCCATTCTGTGACTTCACACACCTCCATTCTATGAGTTCACACACCTCCATTCTGACTTCACACACCTCCATTCTATGACTTCACACATCTCCATTCTGACTTCACACACCTCCATTCTATGACTTCACACACCTCCATTCTTTGACTTCACACACCTCCATTGTATGACTTCACACACCTCCATTCTATGACTTCACACACCTACATTGTGACTTCACACACCTCCATTCTATGAGTTAACACACCTCCCTTCTATGACTTCACTCACCTCCATTCTGACCTCACACACCTCCATTCTGATTTCACAAACCTAAATTCTGTGAATTCACACACCTCCATTCTATGATTTCACACAACTCCATTCTATGACTTCACACACCTCCATTCTATGACTTCGCACACCTCCTTTCTGAGTTGACACACCTCCATTATATGACTTCACACAACTCCAATTTGACTTCACCCACCTCCTTTCTGTGACTTCACACACCTCCATTCTATGAGTTCACATACCTCCATTCTGACTTCACACACCTCCATTCTGTGACTTCACAAACCTCCTTTCTATGACTTCACACACCTCCACTCTGTGAATGCACACATCTCTACTCTGTGTCTTTACACACCTCCATTCTGCGAATTCATACCCCTCCATTCTGTGATTTCACACACCTCCATTCTATGACTTCACACACTTCCATTCTATGACTTCACAAACTTCCATTTTGACTTCACACACATCCATTCTGTGCCTTCACACACCTCCCTTACGTGAGTTCACACACCTCCATTCTATGACTTCACACACCTCCATTCTATGACATCACACACCTCCATTCTATGACTTCACACACTTCCATTCTATGACTTCACACACCTCCAGTCTATGACTTCACAAACCTCCATTCTATGACTTCACACACTTGCACTCTGACTTCACACACCTCCATTCTATGACTTCATACACCTCCCTTCTATGACTTCATACACCAACATTCTATGCCTTCACACACCTCCATTCTGTGACTTCACAAATCTCCATTCTGACTTCACACTCCTCCATTCTATGACTTCACACACCTCCATTCTATGACTTCACACATCTCCTTTTTGTAACTTCCCACACTTCCAATGTTTGACTTCACAAACCTCCATTCCATGATTTCACACACCTCCATTCTATGAGTTTACACACCTCCATTCTTTGACTTCACACACCTCCATTTTGACTTCACACACCTACATTCTGTGACTTCACACACCTCCATTTGTGAATTCACACACCACCATTTTGACTTCACACACCTCCATTCTGTGACTTCACACACCTCCATTTTTGACTTCACACACCTCTATTTTGACTTCACACACTTCCATTCTGTGACTTCACACACCTCCATTCTGTGACTTCACACACCACTATTGTTTGACTTCACACACCTCCATTCTTTGATTTCACACACCTCCATTCCACGACTTCACACACCTCCATTCGATGATTTCACACACATCCATTCTATGAGTTCACACACCACAATTTTGTCTTCACACACCTCCATTCTATGACTTCACCCACCTTCATTCTTAATTCAGAAACATCCATTTTATGACTTCCCGCAACTCCATTTGTGACTTCGCAAATCTTCATTCTGTGACTTCACACACCTCCATTCTGAGTTCACATACCTCCATTCGGTGACTTCACACACCTCCATTCTGACTTCACACACCTCCATTCTATGACTTCACACACCTCCATTCTGTGACGTCACACACCTCAATTCTGTGACTTCACACACCTTCATTCTTACTTCACAAACATACATTCTATGACTTCTCACACCTCCATACTATGACTTCACACACCTCCATTCTTTGACTTCACACACCTCCATTCTGTGTTCACACACCTCAATTCTGTGACCTCACACACCTCCATTTTGACTTCACACACCTCCATTCTATGACTTCACACACCTCCCTTCTATGACTTCGCACACCTCCATTCTTTGACTTCACACACCTAAATTCTGAGTTGACACACCTCCATTCTGTGACTTCACACACCTCCATTCTGACTTCACAC
Source organism: Megascapheus bottae (assembly GCA_024803745.1). Classification (NCBI taxonomy): domain Eukaryota; kingdom Metazoa; phylum Chordata; class Mammalia; order Rodentia; family Geomyidae; genus Megascapheus; species Megascapheus bottae. The sequence goes on from JANJXV010001096.1 coordinate 83,213, forward strand.
AGCTCCATTCTATGACTTCACAAAACTCCATTCTATGACTTCACACACCGCCATTCTGTGACTTCACACACCTCCATTCTATGACTTCACACACTTCCATTTTGACGTCACACACCTCCATTCTGAGTTCACACATCTCCATTCTGACTTCACACACCTCCATTCTATGACTTCACACACCTCCATTCTGAATTCACACAGCTCCATTCTGTGACTTCACCAAACTCCATTCAATGATTTCACACACCTCCATACTATGACTTCACACAACTCCATCTATGACTTCACACACCTCAATTCTGACTTCACACACCTCTATTCTATGACTTCGCACACTCCATTTTTACATCACACACCTCCATTCTATGACTTCACAGACCTCGAATCTGTGACTTCACTCACCTGCACTCTATGACTTCACACTCCTCCATTCTATGATTTTCCACAACTCCTTTTTATGACTTCACCCACCTTCAATCTATGACTACACACCTCCATTCTGACTTCACACACCTGCATTCTGTGACTTCACACACCTCCATTCTATGAGTTCACACACCTCCATTCTGTGACTTCACACACCTTCATTCTTACTTCAGAAATATCCATTCTATGACTTCACAAACCTCCATTCTGTGACTTCACACACCTCCATTCTGATTTCACACAACTCCATTCTATGACTTCACACACCTTCATTTTTTCTTCAGAATCATCCATTCTATGACTTCACATACCTCCATTCTATGATTTCACAAAATTCCATTCTGTGACTTCACACACCTCCAATCTGTGACTTCACACACCTCCATTCTATGACTTCACACACTTCCATTCTATGACTTCACACACCTCCTTTCTGTGACTTCACACACCTCCATTGTGAGTTCACACACCTGCATTCTGTCACTTCACACACCTCCATTCTGTGACTTCACACACGTCCATTCTGTGACTTCACTCACCTCCATTTTTTGAATTCACATACCTCCATTCTTTGACTTCACACACCTCCATTCCATGACTTCACACACCTCCATTCCATGAGTTTACACACCTCCATTCTATGAGTTCACACACCACCATTTTGACTTCACACACCTCCATTCTATGACTTCACACACCTTCATTCTTACTTCAGAAACATCCATTCTCTGACTTCACACACCTCCATTCTGTGACTTCACACACCTCCATTCTGAGTTCACACACCCCCATTCTGTGACTTCACACACCTTCAATCTTGACTTGACACACCTCCATTCTATTACTTCACACACCTCCATTCTATGACTTCACAAACCTCCAATATATGACTTCACACACCTCCATTCTGTGACTTCACACACCTCCATTCTATGACTTCACACACCTCCATTCTGTGACTTCACACACCTACATTGTGACTTCACAGACCTCAATTCTATGAGTTGACACAAATGCATTTTGAATTCACACACCTCCATTCTATGACTTCACACACTTCCATACTATGACTTCACACACCTCCATTCTGTGACGTCAAACACCTCCATTCTAAGTTCACACACCTCCAATCTGTGACTTCACACACCTCCATTCTGTGACTTCACACACCTCCATTCTATGAATTCACACACATCCATTCTATGACTTCATACACCTCCATTCTCTGACTTTATATACCTCCATTCTGAGTTCACACACCTCCATTCTTTGATTTCACACACCTCCATTCTGTTACTTACCACACCTACATTCTGTGACTTCACACACCTCCGTTCTATGACTTCACACACCTCCCTTCTATGACTTCACACACCTCCATTCTGTGACTTCACACACCTCCATTCTATGACTTCACACACCTCCATTCTACGATTTCACAAACCTCCAATATATGACTACAAACACCTGAATTCTGTGACTTCACACACCTCCATTCTATGATTTCATACCCGTCAATTCTGTGACTTCACATACCTCAGTTCTCTGACTTCACACACGTCCATTCTATGACTTCACCCACCTCCATTCTATGACTTCACACCTCCATTTTGACTTAACACATCTCCATTCTATGACTTCACACACCTCCATTCTGTGACTTCACACACCTCCATTCTGTGACTTCACACACCTCCATTCTATGATTTCTCACACCTCCATTCTATTAATTCACACACCTCCATTCTGTGACTTCACACAACTCCATTCTATGACTTCCCACACCTCCATTCTGTGACTTCACACACCTCCATTCTGAGTTCACAAACCTCCATTCTGTGACATAACGCACCTTCATTCTGTGACTTCACACACCTCCATTCTATGACTTCACACACCTCCATTCTATGAGTTCACACACCTCCATTCTATGATTCACACACCTCCATTTTGACTTCACACACCTCCATTCTTTGACTTCATACACCTTCGTTCTCACTTCAGAAACATCCATTCTATGACTTCAGGCAACTCCGTTCTATGACTTCACAAACCTCCGTTCTGTGACCACACACCTCCATTCTGAGTTCCCACACCTCCATTCTGTGACTTCACTCACCTCCATCCTGATTTCACACACCTCCATTCTGACTTCACAAACCTCAATTCTTTGACTTCACACACCTCCATTCTATGATTTCACACCCTTCCATTCTATGAGTTCACACACCTCCATTCTATGATTCACACACCTCCATTTTGACTTCACACACTTCCATTCTTTGACTTAACACACCTGCATTCTGTGACTTCACACAACACCATTGTTTGACTTCACAACCTATATTCTTGGACTTCACACACCTCCATTCCATGACTTCACACATCTCCATTTTATGAGTTCACACACCTTCATTCTATGACTTCACAAACCTCCATTCTGTGACTTCACACACCTCCATTCTGAGTTCACACAACTCCATTCGGTGACTTCACACACCTCCATTCTGTGCCTTCACACACCTCCATTCTATGACTTCACACATTCCATTCTATGACTTCACACACCTCCATTCTGTGACGTCAAACACCTCCATTCTAAGTTCACACACCTCCATTCTGTGACTTCACACACCTCCATTCTGACTTCACAGAGCTCCATAAAATGACTTCACACACCTCCATTCTGTGACTTCGCACACCTCCATTCTGATTTCACACAGCTCCATTCTCTGACTTCCCAAACCTCCATTCTATGATTTCACACACCTCCATTCTATGACTTCACACACCTCCATTCTGTGACTGCACACACCTCCATTCTGAGTTCAAACACCTCCGTTCTGTGACTTAACACACCTCTATTCTGTGACTTCACACACCTCCATTCTGAGTTCGCACACCTCCATTCTGTGACTTCACACACCTCCATTCTATGACTTCACAGACCTCGAATCTGTGACTTCACTCACCTGCACTCTATGACTTCACACTCCTCCATTCTATGATTTCCCACACCTTCTTTTTATGACTTCACCCACCTCCAATCTATGACTACACACCTCCATTCTGACTTCACACACCTGCATTCTGTGACTTCACACACCTCCATTCTATGAGTTCACACACCTCCATTCTGTGACTTCACAAACCTTCATTCTTACTTCAGAAACATCCATTCTATGACTTCACAAACCTCCATTCTGTGACTTCACACACCTTCATTCTGAGTTCACACAACTCCATTCGGTGACTTCACACACCTCCATTCTGTGCGTTCACACACCTCCATTCTATGACTTCACACATTCCATTCTATGACTTCACACACCTCCATTCTGTGACGTCAAACACCTCCATTCTAAGTTCACACACCTCCAATCTGTGACTTCACACACCTCCATTCTGTGACTTCACACACCTCCATTCTATGACTTCACACATTCCATTCTATGACTTCACACACCTCCATTCTGTGACTTTACACACCTCCATTCTGAGTTCACACACCTCCATTCTTTGACTTCACACACCTCCATTCTGTTACTTCCCGCACCTCCATTCTGTGACTTCACACACCTCCGTTCTATGACTTCACACACCTCCCTTCTATGACTTCACACACCTCCATTCTATGACTTCACACACCTCCATTCTATGACTTCACACACCTCCAATATATGACTACAAACACCTGAATTCTGTGACTTCACACACCTCCATTCTATGACTTCATACCCGTCAATTCTGTGACTTCACATCCCTCGGTTCTCTGACTTCACACACGTCCATTCTATGACTTCACCCACCTCCATTCTATGACTTCACACACCTCCAATTTGACTTTACATACCTCCATTCTATGACTTCACAAACTTCCATTCTCTGACTTCACACACCTCCATTCTGTGATTTCACAAACCTCCATTCTATGATTTCACACACCTCCATTTTATGACGTCACACACCTCCATTTTGACTTCACTCACCTCCATTATGTGACTTCACACTCCTCCCTTCGGTGACTTCACACACCTCCATTCTATGACTTCACACATCTACATTCTATGACTTCACACACCTCCATTCTATGACTTCACACACTTCCATTCTATGATTTCACATACCTCCATGCTATCATTTCACACACCTCCATTCTGTGACTTCACACACCTCCATTCTGACTTTACACATCTCCATTGTATGACTTCACACACCTCCATTCTGTGACTTCACACACCTCCATTCTATGACTTCACACACCTTCATTGTTACTTCAGAAACATCCATTCTATGACTTCGCCCACCTATATTCTGTGACTTCACACACCTCCATTCTGTGACTTCACACACCTCAATTCTGTGACTTCACACACCTCCATTTTGATTTAACACACCTCCATTCTATGACTTCACACACCTCCATTCTATGACTTTACACACCTACATTGTCACTTCACACACCTCCATTCTATGAGTTCACAAACCTCCATTCTATGACTTCACTCACCTCCATTCTGTGACTTCACACACCACTATTGTTTGCCTTCACACACCTCCATTCTTTGACTTCACACAACTCCATTCCACGACTTCACACACCTCCATTCGATGAGTTCACACACATCCATTCTATGAGTTCACACACCCCAATTTTGTCTTCACAAACCTCCATTCTATGACTTCACCCACCTTCATTCTTAATTCAGAAACATCCATTTTATGACTTCCCACAACTCCATTTGTGACTTCGCAAGCCTTCATTCTGTGACTTCACACACCTCCATTCTGAGTTCACACACCTCCATTCGGTGACTGCACACACCTCTATTCTGAATTCACACACCTCCATTCTATGACTTCACACACATCCATTCTGTGATGTAACACACCTAAATTCTGAGTTGACACACCTCCTTCTGTGACTTCACAAACCTCCATTCTGACTTCCCACAGCTCCATTCTATGACTTCACACACCTCCATTCTGTGACTTCACACACCTCCATTCTATGACTTCACACACCTCAATTCTGAATTCACACAGCTCCATTCTGTGACTTCACAAAACTCCATTCTATGATTTCACACACCTCCATACTATGACTTCACACAACTCCATCTATGACTTCACACACCTCAATTCTGACTTCACAAACCTCTATTCTATGACTTTGCAACCTCCATTTTGACATCACACACCTCCATTCTTTGACTTCATAGACCTCGAATCTGTGACTTCACTCACCTGCACTCTATGACTTCACAGTCCTCCATTCTATGATTTCCCACACCTCCTTTTTATGACTTCACCCACCTCCAATCTATGAATACACACCTCCATTCTGACTTCACAAACTTGCATTCTGTGACTTCACACACCTCCATTCTATGAGTTCACACACCTCCATTCTGTGACTTCACACACCGCCATTCTATGATTTCACACACCTCCATTCTGTGACTTCACACACCTCCATTCTATGACTTCACACACCTCCATTCTGTGACTTCACACACCTCCATTCTATGACTTCACACACCTACATTCTATGACTTCACACACCTACATTGTGACTTCACACATCTCCATTCTATGAGTTCACACACCTCCATTCTATGACTTCACTCACCTCCATTCTGACCTCACACACCTCCATTCTGACTTCACAAACCTAAATTCTGTGAATTCTCACACCTCCATATATGATTTCACACAACTCCATTCTATGACTTCACTCACCTCCATTCTATGACTTCACACACCTCCTTTCTGAGTTGACACACCTCCATTATATGACTTCACACAACTCCAATTTGACTTCACACACCTCCATTCTGTGACTTCACACACCTCCATTCTATGAGTTCACACACCTCCATTCTGACTTCACACACCTCCATTCTATGACTTCACACATCTCCATTCTGACTTCACACACCTCCATTCTATGACTTCACACACCTCCATTCTTTGACTTCACACACCTCCATTCTATGACTTCACACACCTCCATTCTATGACTTCACACACCTACATTGTGACTTCACACACCTCCATTCTTTGACTTCACACACCTCCATTCTGTTACTTCCCGCACCTCCATTCTGTGACTTCACACACCTCCGTTCTATGACTTCACACACCTCCCTTCTATGACTTCACACACCTCCATTCTATGACTTCACACACCTCCATTCTATGACTTCACACACCTCCAATATATGACTACAAACACCTGAATTCTGTGACTTCACACACCTCCATTCTATGACTTCATACCCGTCAATTCTGTGACTTCACATCCCTCGGTTCTCTGACTTCACACACGTCCATTCTATGACTTCACCCACCTCCATTCTATGACTTCACACACCTCCAATTTGACTTTACATACCTCCATTCTATGACTTCACAAACTTCCATTCTCTGACTTCACACACCTCCATTCTGTGATTTCACAAACCTCCATTCTATGATTTCACACACCTCCATTTTATGACGTCACACACCTCCATTTTGACTTCACTCACCTCCATTATGTGACTTCACACTCCTCCCTTCGGTGACTTCACACACCTCCATTCTATGACTTCACACATCTACATTCTATGACTTCACACACCTCCATTCTATGACTTCACACACTTCCATTCTATGATTTCACATACCTCCATGCTATCATTTCACACACCTCCATTCTGTGACTTCACACACCTCCATTCTGACTTTACACATCTCCATTGTATGACTTCACACACCTCCATTCTGTGACTTCACACACCTCCATTCTATGACTTCACACACCTTCATTGTTACTTCAGAAACATCCATTCTATGACTTCGCCCACCTATATTCTGTGACTTCACACACCTCCATTCTGTGACTTCACACACCTCAATTCTGTGACTTCACACACCTCCATTTTGATTTAACACACCTCCATTCTATGACTTCACACACCTCCATTCTATGACTTTACACACCTACATTGTCACTTCACACACCTCCATTCTATGAGTTCACAAACCTCCATTCTATGACTTCACTCACCTCCATTCTGTGACTTCACACACCACTATTGTTTGCCTTCACACACCTCCATTCTTTGACTTCACACAACTCCATTCCACGACTTCACACACCTCCATTCGATGAGTTCACACACATCCATTCTATGAGTTCACACACCCCAATTTTGTCTTCACAAACCTCCATTCTATGACTTCACCCACCTTCATTCTTAATTCAGAAACATCCATTTTATGACTTCCCACAACTCCATTTGTGACTTCGCAAGCCTTCATTCTGTGACTTCACACACCTCCATTCTGAGTTCACACACCTCCATTCGGTGACTGCACACACCTCTATTCTGAATTCACACACCTCCATTCTATGACTTCACACACATCCATTCTGTGATGTAACACACCTAAATTCTGAGTTGACACACCTCCTTCTGTGACTTCACAAACCTCCATTCTGACTTCCCACAGCTCCATTCTATGACTTCACACACCTCCATTCTGTGACTTCACACACCTCCATTCTATGACTTCACACACCTCAATTCTGAATTCACACAGCTCCATTCTGTGACTTCACAAAACTCCATTCTATGATTTCACACACCTCCATACTATGACTTCACACAACTCCATCTATGACTTCACACACCTCAATTCTGACTTCACAAACCTCTATTCTATGACTTTGCAACCTCCATTTTGACATCACACACCTCCATTCTTTGACTTCATAGACCTCGAATCTGTGACTTCACTCACCTGCACTCTATGACTTCACAGTCCTCCATTCTATGATTTCCCACACCTCCTTTTTATGACTTCACCCACCTCCAATCTATGAATACACACCTCCATTCTGACTTCACAAACTTGCATTCTGTGACTTCACACACCTCCATTCTATGAGTTCACACACCTCCATTCTGTGACTTCACACACCGCCATTCTATGATTTCACACACCTCCATTCTGTGACTTCACACACCTCCATTCTATGACTTCACACACCTCCATTCTGTGACTTCACACACCTCCATTCTATGACTTCACACACCTACATTCTATGACTTCACACACCTACATTGTGACTTCACACATCTCCATTCTATGAGTTCACACACCTCCATTCTATGACTTCACTCACCTCCATTCTGACCTCACACACCTCCATTCTGACTTCACAAACCTAAATTCTGTGAATTCTCACACCTCCATATATGATTTCACACAACTCCATTCTATGACTTCACTCACCTCCATTCTATGACTTCACACACCTCCTTTCTGAGTTGACACACCTCCATTATATGACTTCACACAACTCCAATTTGACTTCACACACCTCCATTCTGTGACTTCACACACCTCCATTCTATGAGTTCACACACCTCCATTCTGACTTCACACACCTCCATTCTATGACTTCACACATCTCCATTCTGACTTCACACACCTCCATTCTATGACTTCACACACCTCCATTCTTTGACTTCACACACCTCCATTCTATGACTTCACACACCTCCATTCTATGACTTCACACACCTACATTGTGACTTCACACACCTCCATTCTATGAGTTCACACACCTCCCTTCTATGACTTCACTCACCTCCATTCTCACCTCACACACCTCCATTCTGATTTCACAAACCTAAATTCTGTGAATTCACACACCTCCATTCTATGATTTCACACAACTCCATTCTATGACTTCACACACCTCCATTCTATGACTTCGCACACCTCCTTTCTGAGTTGACACACCTCCATTATATGACTTCACACAACTCCAATTTGACTTCACCCACCTCCTTTCTGTGACTTCACACACCTCCATTCTATGAGTTCACATACCTCCATTCTGACTTCACACACCTCCATTCTGTGACTTCACAAACCTCCTTTCTATGACTTCACACACCTCCACTCTGTGAATGCACACATCTCTACTCTGTGGCTTTACACACCTCCATTCTGCGAATTCATACCCCTCCATTCTGTGATTTCACACACCTCCATTCTATGACTTCACACACCTCCATTCTATGACTTCACAAACCTCCATTTTGACTTCACACACATCCATTCTGTGCCTTCACACACCTCCCTTACGTGACTTCACACACCTCCATTCTATGACTTCACACACCTCCATTCTATGACATCACACACCTCCATTCTATGACTTCACACACTTCCATTCTATGACTTCACACACTTCCAGTCTATGACTTCACAAACCTCCATTCTATGACTTCACACACCTGCACTCTGACTTCACACACCTCCATTCTATGACTTCATACACCTCCCTTGTATGACTTCATACACCAACATTCTATGCCTTCACACACCTCCATTCTGTGACTTCACAAATCTCCATTCTGACTTCACACTCCTCCATTCTATGACTTCACACACCTCCATTCTATGACTTCACACATCTCCTTTTTGTAACTTCCCACACTTCCAATGTTTGACTTCACAAACCTCCATTCCATGATTTCACACACCTCCATTCTATGAGTTTACACACCTCCATTCTTTGACTTCACACACCTCCATTTTGACTTCACACACCTACATTCTGTGACTTCACACACCTCCATTTGTGAATTCACACACCACCATTTTGACTTCACACACCTCCATTCTGTGACTTCACACACCTCCATTTTTGACTTCACACACCTCTATTTTGACTTCACACACTTCCATTCTGTGACTTCACACACCTCCATTCTGTGACTTCACACACTACTATTGTTTGACTTCACACACCTCCATTCTTTGATTTCACACACCTCCATTCCACGACTTCACACACCTCCATTCGATGAGTTCACACACATCCATTCTATGAGTTCACACACCACAATTTTGTCTTCACACACCTCCATTCTATGACTTCACCCACCTTCATTCTTAATTCAGAAACATCCATTTTATGACTTCCCGCAACTCCATTTGTGACTTCACAAACCTTCATTCTGTGACTTCACACACCTCCATTCTGAGTTCACATACCTCCATTCGGTGACTTCACACACCTCCAGTCTGACTTCACACACCTCCATTCTATGACTTCACACACCTCCATTCTGTGACGTCACACACCTCAATTCTGTGACTTCACACACCTTCATTCTTACTTCACAAACATACATTCTATGACTTCTCACACCTCCATACTATGACTTCACACACCTCCATTCTTTGACTTCACACACCTCCATTCTGTGTTCACACACCTCAAATCTTTGACCTCACACACCTCCATTTTGACTTCACACACATCCATTCTATGACTTCACAAAACTCCATTCTATGACTTCACACACCGCCATTCTGTGACTTCACACACCTCCATTCTATGACTTCACACACTTCCATTTTGACGTCACACACCTCCATTCTGAGTTCACACATCTCCATTCTGACTTCACACACCTCCATTCTATGACTTCACACACCTCCATTCTGAATTCACACAGCTCCATTCTGTGACTTCACCAAACTCCATTCAATGATTTCACACACCTCCATACTATGACTTCACACAACTCCATCTATGACTTCACACACCTCAATTCTGACTTCACACACCTCTATTCTATGACTTCGCACACTCCATTTTTACATCACACACCTCCATTCTATGACTTCACAGACCTCGAATCTGTGACTTCACACACCTCCATTCTATGACTTCACACACTTCCATTCTATGACTTCACACACCTCCTTTCTGTGACTTCACACACCTCCATTGCGAGTTCACACACCTGCATTCTGTCACTTCACACACCTCCATTCTGTGACTTCACACACGTCCATTCTGTGACTTCACTCACCTCCATTTTTTGAATTCACATACCTCCATTCTTTGACTTCACACACCTCCATTCCATGACTTCACACACCTCCATTCCATGAGTTCACACACCTCCATTCTATGAGTTCACACACCACCATTTTGACTTCACACACCTCCATTCTATGACTTCACACACCTTCATTCTTACTTCAGAAACATCCATTCTATGACTTCACACACCTCCATTCTGTGACTTCACACACCTCCATTCTGAGTTCACACACCCCCATTCTGTGACTTCACACACCTTCAATCTTGACTTGACACACCTCCATTCTATTACTTCACACACCTCCATTCTATGACTTCACAAACCTCCAATATATGACTTCACACACCTCCATTCTGTGACTTCACACACCTCCATTCTATGACTTCACACACCTCCATTCTGTGACTTCACACACCTACATTGTGACTTCACAGACCTCAATTCTATGAGTTCACACAAATGCATTTTGAATTCACACACCTCCATTCTATGACTTCACACACTTCCATACTATGACTTCACACACCTCCATTCTGTGACGTCAAACACCTCCATTCTAAGTTCTCACACCTCCAATCTGTGACTTCACACACCTCCATTCTGTGACTTCACACACCTCCATTCTATGAATTCACACACATCCATTCTATGACTTCATACACCTCCATTCTCTGACTTTATATACCTCCATTCTGAGTTCACACACCTCCATTCTTTGACTTCACACACCTCCATTCTGTTACTTACCACACCTACATTCTGTGACTTCACACACCTCCGTTCTATGACTTCACACACCTCCCTTCTATGACTTCACACACCTCCATTCTGTGACTTCACACACCTCCATTCTATGACTTCACACACCTCCATTCTACGATTTCACAAACCTCCAATATATGACTACAAACACCTGAATTCTGTGACTTCACACACCTCCATTCTATGACTTCATACTCGTCAATTCTGTGACTTCACATACCTCAGTTCTCTGACTTCACACACGTCCATTCTATGACTTCACCCACCTCCATTCTATGACTTCACACCTCCATTTTGATTTAACACACCTCCATTCTATGACTTCACACACCTCCATTCTATGACTTTACACACCTCCATTCTCTGACTTCACACACCTCCATTCTCACTTCACCCAGCCCCATTCTATGACTTCACACACCTCCATTCTGTGACTTCACACACCTCCATTTTATGACTTCACACACCTCGATTGCGATTTCACACACCTCCATTCTATGAGTTCACATACCTCCATTCTGACTTCACAGACCTTAATTCTATGACTTCACACACCTCCATTCTGTCTTCACACACCTCAATTCTGTGACTTCACACACCTCCATTCTATGATTTCACACACCTCCATTCTATGACTTCACACACCTCCAATATATGACTTCAAACACCTCAATTCTGAGACTTCACACACCTCCATTCTATGACATCCACACCTCCATTCTGTGACTTCACAGACCACCATTCTATGACTTCACACACCTCCATTGTGACTTCACACACCTCTATTCTATGAGTTCACACACCTCCATTCTGACTTCACACCACTCCATTCTATGACTTCACACAACTACATTCTGACTTCACACACCTCCATTCTATGACTTCGAACACCACCATCCTGACTTCACACTCCTCCATTCTGTGACTTCACACAGCTCCATTCCATGACTTCACATACCTCCATTCGATGACTTCACACACCTCCATTTTGACTTCACACACCTCCACTCTGTGACTTCACACACCTCCATTTGTGACTTCACACACCACATTTTTGACTTCACACACCTCCATTCTGTGACTTCACACACCTACATTCTGTGACTTCACACTCCTCTATTGTTTGACTTCACACAGCTCCTTTCTTTGACTTCACACACCTCCATTCCATGAGTTCACACACCTCAATTCTATGACTTCACACACCTTCATTCTTACTTCAGAAAGTTCCATTCTTTGAATTCACACACCTCCATTGTATGACTTCACAAACCTCCGTTCTGTGACCTCACACACCTCCATTCTGTGACTTCACACACCTCCATTCTATGACTTCACACACCTCCATTCTATGACTTCACACACTTCCTTTCTGTGACTTCACACACCTCCATTCTGTGACTTCACACAACTCCATTCTATGACTTCACACACCTCCATTCTGTGACTTAACACACCTCCATTCTGTGACTTCACACACCTCCATTCTATGACTTCACACACCTCCATTCTGTGCCTTCACACACCTCCATTCCGGGTTCACACACCTCCAATCTGTGACTTCACACACCTCCATTCTGTGACTTCACACACCTCCATTCTATGACTTCACACACCTCCATTCTATGACTTCACACACGTGCATTCTATGATTTTACACACCTCCATTCTGTGACTTCACACACCTCCATTCCATGACTTCACACACCTCCATTCGATGAATTCACACACCTCCATTCTATGACTTCACACACCTCCATTCTGTGACTTAACACACCTCCATTCTGAGACTTCACATACCTCCATTCTATGACTTCACACACCTCCAATCTGTGACTTCACACACCTCCATTCTGGGTTCACACACCTCCAATCTGTCACTTCACACACCTCCATTCTGTGACTTCACACACCCCCATTCTATGACTTCACACACCTCCATTCTATGACATCACACACCTCCATTCTATGACTTCACACATCTCCATTCTGTGACTTCACACACCACCATTCTATGATTTCATACACCTCCATTCTGTGACTTCACACACCTCCATTCTATGACTTCACACACCTCCATTCTATAACTTAACACACCTATATTGTGACTTCACACACCTCCATTCTATGAGTTCACACACCTACATTGTGACTTCACACACCTTCATTCTTACTTGAGAAATATCCATTCTATGACTTCACAAACCTCCATTCTGTGACTTCACACACCTCCATTCTGATTTCACACAACTCCATTCTATGACTTCACACACCTTCATTTTTTCTTCAGAATCATCCATTCTATGACTTCACACACCTCCATTCTATGATTTCACAAAATTCCATTCTGTGACTTCACACACCTCCAATCTGTGACTTCACACACCTCCATTCTATGACTTCACACACTTCCATTCTATGACTTCACACACCTCCTTTCTGTGACTTCACACACCTCCATTGCGAGTTCACACACCTGCATTCTGTCACTTCACACACCTCCATTCTGTGACTTCACACACGTCCATTCTGTGACTTCACTCACCTCCATTTTTTGAATTCACATACCTCCATTCTTTGACTTCACACACCTCCATTCCATGACTTCACACACCTCCATTCCATGAGTTCACACACCTCCATTCTATGAGTTCACACACCACCATTTTGACTTCACACACCTCCATTCTATGACTTCACACACCTTCATTCTTACTTCAGAAACATCCATTCTATGACTTCACACACCTCCATTCTGTGACTTCACACACCTCCATTCTGAGTTCACACACCCCCATTCTGTGACTTCACACACCTTCAATCTTGACTTGACACACCTCCATTCTATTACTTCACACACCTCCATTCTATGACTTCACAAACCTCCAATATATGACTTCACACACCTCCATTCTGTGACTTCACACACCTCCATTCTATGACTTCACACACCTCCATTCTGTGACTTCACACACCTACATTGTGACTTCACAGACCTCAATTCTATGAGTTCACACAAATGCATTTTGAATTCACACACCTCCATTCTATGACTTCACACACTTCCATACTATGACTTCACACACCTCCATTCTGTGACGTCAAACACCTCCATTCTAAGTTCACACACCTCCAATCTGTGACTTCACACACCTCCATTCTGTGACTTCACACACCTCCATTCTATGAATTCACACACATCCATTCTATGACTTCATACACCTCCATTCTCTGACTTTATATACCTCCATTCTGAGTTCACACACCTCCATTCTTTGACTTCACACACCTCCATTCTGTTACTTACCACACCTACATTCTGTGACTTCACACACCTCCGTTCTATGACTTCACACACCTCCCTTCTATGACTTCACACACCTCCATTCTGTGACTTCACACACCTCCATTCTATGATTTCACACACCTCCATTCTATGACTTCACACACCTCCAATATATGACTTCAAACACCTCAATTCTGAGACTTCACACACCTCCATTCTATGACATCCACACCTCCATTCTGTGACTTCACAGACCACCATTCTATGACTACACACACCTCCATTGTGACTTCACACACCTCTATTCTATGAGCTCACACACCTCCATTCTGACTTCACACCACTCCATTCTATGACTTCACACAACTACATTCTGACTTCACACACCTCCATTCTATGACTTCGAACACCACCATCCTGACTTCACACTCCTCCATTCTGTGACTTCACACAGCTCCATTCCATGACTTCACATACCTCCATTCGATGACTTCACACACCTCCATTTGTGACTTCACACACCACATTTTTGACTTCACACACCTCCATTCTGTGACTTCACACACCTACATTCTGTGACTTCACACTCCTCTATTGTTTGACTTCACACAGCTCCATTCTTTGACTTCACACACCTCCATTCAATGAGTTCACACACCTCAATTCTATGACTTCACACACCTTCATTCTTACTTCAGAAAGTTCCATTCTATGAATTCACACACCTCCATTGTATGACTTCACAAACCTCCGTTCTGTGACCTCACACACCTCCATTCTGTGACTTCACACACCTCCATTCTATGACTTCACACACCTCCATTCTATGACTTCACACACTTCCTTTCTGTGACTTCACACACCTCCATTCTGTGACTTCACACACCTCCATTCTATGACTTCACATACCTCCATTCTGTGACTTAACACACCTCCATTCTGTGACTTCACAAACCTCCATTCTGTGACTTCACACACCTCCATTCTATGACTTCACACACCTCCATTCTATGACTTCACACACTTCCTTTCTGTGACTTCACACACCTCCATTCTGTGACTTCACACACCTCCATTCTATGACTTCACACACGTCCATTCTATGACTTCACCCACCTCCATTCTATGACTTCACAAACCTCCATTCTGTGACTTCACACACCTCCATTCCGGGTTCACACACCTCCAATCTGTGACTTCACACACCTCCATTCTGTGACTTCACACACCTCCATTCTATGACTTCACACACCTCCATTCTATGACTTCACACACGTGCATTCTATGATTTTACACACCTCCATTCTGTGACTTCACACACCTCCATTCCATGACTTCACACACCTCCATTCGATGAATTCACACACCTCCATTCTATGACTTCACACACCTCCATTCTGTGACTTAACACACCTCCATTCTGAGACTTCACACACCTCCATTCTATGACTTCACACCCCTCCAATCTGTGACTTCACACACCTCCATTCTGGGTTCACACACCTCCAATCTGTCACTTCACACACCTCCATTCTGTGACTTCACACACCCCCATTCTATGACTTCACACACCTCCCTTCTATGACATCACACACCTCCATTCTATGACTTCACACATCTCCATTCTGTGACTTCACACACCACCATTCTATGATTTCATACACCTCCATTCTGTGACTTCACACACCTCCATTCTATGACTTCACACACCTCCATTCTATAACTTAACACACCTATATTGTGACTTCACACACCTCCATTCTATGAGTTCACACACCTACATTGTGACTTCACACATCCATTCTATGACTTCACACACCTTCATTATTACTATAGAATCATCCATTCTATGACTTCACACACCTCCATTCTATGACTTCACAAACCTCCGTTCTGTGACCTCACACAGCTTCATTTTGAGGTCACACAGCTCCATTCTGTGACTTCACACACATCCAATCTGAGTTCACACACCTCCATTCCGGTACTTAACACACATCCATTCTGTGACTTCATACACCTCCATTCTATGACTTCACACACCTCCATTCTGTGACTTCACACACCTCCATTCTGGGTTCACACACCTCCAATCTGTGACTTCACACCCCTCCATTCTGTGACTTCACACACCTCCATTCTATGACTTCACACACCTCCATTCTATGACTTCACACACGTCCATTCTATGATTTTACACACCTCCACTCTGTGACTTCACACACCTCCATTCTGTGACTTCACACACCTCCATTCTATGACTTCACACACCTCCATTCTATGACTTCACACACCTCCATTCTGTGACTTCACACACCTCCATTCTATGATTTCACACTCCTCCATTCTGTGACTTCACACACCTCCATTCTATGACTTCACACACCTCCATTCTATAACTTAACATACGTACATTGTGACTTCAGGCCTCCATTCTATGAGTTCACACACCACCATTTTGACTTCACACACCTCCATTCTATGACTTCACACACCTTCATTCTTACTTCAGAAACATCCATTCTATGACTTCACACACCTCCATTCTGTGACTTCACACACCTCCATTCTGAGTTCACACACCCCCATTCTGTGACTTCACACACCTTCAATCTGTGACTTGACACACCTCCATTCTATTACTTCACACACCTCCATTCTATGACTTCACAAACCTCCAGTATATGACTTCACACACCTCCATTCTGTGACTTCACACACGTCCATTCTATGACTTCACACACCTCCATTTTGTGACTTCACACACCTACATTGTGACTTCACAGACCTCCATTCTATGAGTTCACACAAACGCATTGTGAATTCACAAACCTCCATTCTATGACTTCACACACCTCCATTCTAACTTCACACACCTCCATTCTGACTTCACACACCTCAATTCTGTGACTTCACTCAACTCCATTCTATGATTTCACACCCCTCCATTCTATGACTTCACACACCTCCATTCTATGACTTCACACACCTCCTTTCTGAGTTGACACACCTCCATTCTATGACTTCACACACCTCCAATCAGACTTCACACACCTCCATTCTATGACTTCACACACCTCCATTCTGTGACTTCAAAAACCTGCATTCTATGACTTCACACACCTCCATTGTGACTTCACACACCATCATTCTATGAGTTCACACACCGCCATTCTGACTTCAATCACCTCCATTCTATGACTTCACACAGCTCAATTCTGACTTCACACAGCTCCATTCTATGACTTTGCACACATCTATTCTGACTTCACACACCTCCATTCTGTGACTTCACACACCTCCATTCTATGACTTCACACACCTCCATTCTATAACATAACACACATATATTGTGACTTCGCACACCTCCATTTTGGCTTCACACGCCTCAGTTCTGTGCCTTCACACACCTCCATTCTATGATTTCACACACTTCCATTCTATGACTTCACACACCTAGATTCTATGAATTCACACACTTCGTTTCTGAGTTGACACACCTCCATTCTGTGATTTCACACACCTCCAATCTGACTTCACACCCCTCCATTCTATGAGTTCACACACCTCCATTCTGACTTCACACACATCCATTCTATGACTTCACACAGCTATATTCTGACTTCACACCTTCATTTGTGACTTCACACTTCACAATTTTGACTTCACACACCTCCATTCTGTGACTTCACACACCTCCATTCTGTGACTTCACACACATCCATTTTGACTTCACACACTTCCATTCTATGACTTCACACAACTCCATTCCATGACTTCACACACCTCCATTCTATGAGATTACACACCACCATTCTATGAGTTCACACACCTACATTGTGACTTCACACACCTTCATTTTGAGGTCACACACCTCCATTCTATGAGTTCACACACATGCATTGTGACTTCACACACGTCCATTCTATGACTTCACCCACCAACATTCTGACTTCACACACCTCCATTTTGAGTTCACCCGCCTCAGTTCTGTGACTTCACACACCTCCATTCTATGATTTCACACACTTCCATTCTATGACTTCACACACCTAGATTCTATGACTTCACACACCTCATTTCTGAGTTGACACACCTCCATTCTGTGATTTCACACACCTCCATTGTGACTTCACACACCTCCATTCTATGAGTTCACACACCTGCATTCTGACTTCACACACCTCCATTCTATGACTTCACACAGCTCCATTCTGACTTCACACAGCTCCATTCTATGACTTCGCACACATCTATTCTGACTTCACACACCTCCATTCTGTGACTTCACACACAGCCATTCTGTGACTTCACACACCTCCATTCTGTGACTTCACACACATCCATTTTGACTTCACACACTTCCGTACTTTGACTTCACACACTTCCATTCTGTGACTTCACACACCTCCATTCCATGACTTCACACACCTCCATTCTATGAGATTACACACCACCATTCTATGAGTTCACACACCTACATTGTGACTTCACACACCTCCATTCTATGACTTCACACACCTTCATTTTTTCTTCAGAATCATCCATACTATGACTTCACACACCTCCATTCTATGATTTCACAAAATTCCATTCTGTGACTTCACACATCTCCATTCTGACTTCACACACCTCCATTCTATTACTTCACACACTTCCATTCTATGACTTCACACACCTCCATTCTGTGACTTCACACACCTCCATTGTGACTTCACACACCATCATTCTGTGAGTTCACACACCGCCATTCTGACTTCACTCACCTCCATCGTATGACTTCACACAGCTCCATTCTGACTTCACACAGCTCCATTCTATGACTTTGCACACATCTATTCTGACTTCACACACCTCCATTCTGTGACTTCACACACCTCCATTCTATGACTTCACACACCTCCATTCTATAACTTAACACACCTATATTGTGACTTCGCACACCTCCATTTTGACTTCACACGCCTCAGTTCTGTGCCTTCACACACCTCCATTCTATGATTTCACACACATCCATTCTATGACTTCACACACCTAGATTCTATAACTTCACACACCTCATTTCTGAGTTGACACACCTCCATTCTGTGATTTCACACACCTCCAATCTGACTTCACACACCTCCATTCTATGACTTCACACACCTCCATTGTGACTTCACACACCTCCATTCTATGAGTTCACACACCTCCATTCTGACTTCACACACCTCCATTCTATGACTTCACACAGCTACATTCTGAGTTCACACCTCCATTTGTGACTTCATACTCCACAATTTTGACTTCACACACCTCCATTCTGTGACTTCACACACCTCCATTCTGTGACTTCACACACCTCCATTCCATGACTTCACACACCTCCATTCTATGAGATTACACACCACCATTCTATGAGTTCACACACCTACATTGTGACTTCACACACCTCCATTCTATGACTTCACACACCATCATTATTACTTCAGAATCATCCATTCTATGACTTCACACACCTCCATTCTATGACTTCACAAACCTCCGTTCTGTGACCTCACACACCTTCATTTTGAGGTCACACACCTCCGTTCTGTGACTTCACACACCTCCATTCTGACTTCACACACCTCCATTCTATGACTTCACACACTTCCTTTCTGTGACTTCACACACCTCCATTCTGTGACTTCACACACCTCCATTCTGTGACTTCACAAACCCCCGTTCTATGCCTTCACAAAGCTCCATTCTGTGACTTCACACCCCTCCATTCTGTGACTTCACACACCTTCATTCTATGACTTCACACACCTCCATTCTATGACTTCACACACGTCCATTCTATGATTTTACACACCTCCATTCTGTGACTTCACACACCTCCATTCTATAACTTCACAAACCTCCATTCTGTGACTTCACACACCTCCATTCTATGACTTCACACACCTCAATTCTATGACTTCACACATCTCTATTCTGTGACTTCATACACCTCCATTCTGTGATTTCACACACCTCCATTTTGACTTCACACACCTCCATTCTATGAGTTCACACACCTGCATTCTGACTTCACACACCTCCATTCTATGACTTCACACAGCTCCATTCTGACTTCACACAGCTCCATTCTATGACTTCGCACACATCTATTCTGACTTCACACACCTCCATTCTGTGACTTCACACGCAGCCATTCTGTGACTTCACACACCTCCATTCTGTGACTTCACACACATCCATTTTGACTTCACACACTTCCGTTCTTTGACTTCACACACCTCCATTCTGTGACTTCACACACCTCCATTCCATGACTTCACACACCTCCATTCTATGAGATTACACACCACCATTCTATGAGTTCACACACCTACATTTTGACTTCACACACCTCCATTCTATGACTTCACACACCTTCATTTTTTCTTCAGAATCATCCATACTATGACTTCACACACCTCCATTCTATGATTTCACAAAATTCCATTCTGTGACTTCACACATCTCCATTCTGACTTCACATACCTCCATTCTATTACTTCACACACTTCCATTCTCTGACTTCACACACCTCCTTTCTGTGACTTCACACACCTCCATTGTGAATTCACACACCTCCATTCTGTGACTTCACTCACCTCCATTTTTTGAATTCACATACCTCCATTCTTTGACTTCGCACACCTCCATTCCATGACTTCACACACCTCCATTCCATGAGTTCACACACCTCCATTCTATGAGTTCACACACCACTATTATGACTTCACACACCTCCATTCTATGACTTCACACACCTCCATTCTATGACTTCACAAACCTACATTCTGTGACTTCACACACGTACATTGTGACTTCACACACCTCCATTCTGACTTCACACACCTCAATTCTGTGACTTCACACACCTCCATTCTATGATTTCACACACCTCCATTCTATGACTTCACACACCTCCATTCTATGACTTCACACTCCTCCTTTTTGAGTTGACACACCTCCATTCTATGACTTCACACACCTCCATTCTGTGACTTCAAAAACCTCCATTCTATGACTTCACACACCTCCATTGTGACTTCACACACCATCATTCTATGAGTTCACACACCGCCATTCTGACTTCACTCACCTCCATTCTATGACTTCACACAGCTGCATTCTGACTTCACACAGCTCCATTCTATGACTTCGCACACATCTATTCTGACTTCACACACCTCCATTCTGTGACTTCACACACCTCCATTCTATGACTTCACACACGTCCATTCTATGACTTCACACACCCCCATTGTGTGACTTCACACACCTCCATTCTTTGACTTCACACACCTCCATTCTGTGACTTCACACACCTCGATTCTGAGTTCACACACCTCCATTTTGTGATTTCACACACCTACATTCTCAGACTTCACACACCTCCATTCTATGACTTCACACACCTAAATTCTATGACTTCACACACCTCCATTCTATGACTTCACACACCTCCATTCTGTGACTTCACACACCTCCATTCTGAGTTCACACACCCCCATTCTGTGACTTCACACACCTTCAATCTGTGACTTGACACACCTCCATTCTATTACTTCACACACCTCCATTCTATGACTTCACAAACCTCCAATATATGACTTCACACACCTCCATTCTGTGACTTCACACACCTCCATTCTATGACTTCACACACCTCCATTCTGTGACTTCACACACCTACATTGTGACTTCACACACTTCCATTCTGACACCACACACCTCAATTCTGGGACTTCACACACCTCCATTCTATGACTTCACACACCTCCATTCTGTGATTTCACACACCTCGATTTTGAGTTCACACACCTCCATTTTGTGATTTCACACACCTACATTCTCAGACTTCACACACCTCCATTCTATGACTTCACACACCTAAATTCTATGACTTCACACACCTCCATTCTATGACTTCACACACCTACATTCTGTGACTTCACACACCTCCATTCTCTGACTTCACACACCTCCATTCTGTGACTTCACACCCCTCCATTCTATGACCTCACACACCTCCATTCTATGACTTCGCAAACCTGCATTGTGACTTCACACACCTCCATTCTATGAGTTCACACACCTCCATTCTGACTTCACACACCTCCATTCTATGACTTCACACACCTCCATTCTGTCTTCACACACCTCCATTCTATGACTTTACACAACTCCATCTGACTTCACACACCTCCATTCCATGACTTCACACACCTCCATTCGATGACTTCACACACCACCATTCTTTGACTGCATGCACCTCCATTCTATGAGTTCACACAAGTCCATTATGTGACTTCACACACCTTTATTGTTTGACTTCACACACCTCCATTCTTTGTCTTCACACACCTCCATTCTATGAGTTCACACACCTCCATTCCATGATTCACACACCTCCATTTTGACTTCACACACCTCAATTCTTTGACTTCACACACCTCCATTCTATGATTTCACACTCTTCCATTCTATGAATTCACACACCTCCATTATATGACTTCACACACCTCCATTCTGTGACTTCACACACCTCCATTCTGAGTTCACACACCCCCATTCTGTGACTTCACACACCTTCAATCTGTGACTTGACACACCTCCATTCTATTACTTCACACACCTCCATTCTATGACTTCACAAACCTCCAATATATGACTTCACACACCTCCATTCTGTGACTTCACACACCTCCATTCTATGACTTCACACACCTCCATTCTGTGACTTCACACACCTACATTGTGACTTCACACACCTCCATTCTGACTTCACACACCTCAATTCTGTGACTTCCCACACCTCCATTCTATGACTTCACACACCTCCATTCTGTGACTTCACACACCTCGATTCTGAGTTCACACACCTCCATTTTGTGATTTCACACACCTACATTCTCAGACTTCACACACCTCCATTCTATGACTTCACACACCTAAATTCTATGACTTCACACACCTCCATTCTATGACTTCACACACCTACATTCTGTGACTTTACACACCTCCATTCTATGACTTCACACACCTCCATTCTGTGACTTCACACTCCTCCTTTCTGAGTTGACACACCTCCATTCTATGACTTCACACACCTCCATTCTGTGACTTCAAAAACCTCCATTCTATGACTTCACACACCTCCATTGTGACTTCACACACCATCATTCTATGAGTTCACACACCGCCATTCTGACTTCACTCACCTCCATTCTATGACTTCACACAGCTGCATTCTGACTTCACACAGCTCCATTCTATGACTTCGCACACATCTATTCTGACTTCACACACCTCCATTCTGTGACTTCACACACCTCCATTCTATGACTTCACACACGTCCATTCTATGACTTCACACACCCCCAATGTGTGACTTCACACACCTCCATTCTTTTACTTCACACACCTCCATTCTGTGATTCACACACCTCGATTCTGAGTTCACACACCTCCATTTTGTGATTTCACACACCTACATTCTCAGACTTCACACATCTCCATTCTATGACTTCACACACCTAAATTCTATGACTTCACACACCTCCATTCTATGACTTCACACACCTCCATTCTGTGAATTCACACACCTCCATTCTGAGCTCACACACGCCCATTCTGTGACTTCACACACCTTCAATCTGTGACTTGACACACCTCCATTCTATTACTTCACACACCTCCATTCTATGACTTCACAAACCTCCAATATATGACTTCACACACCTCCATTCTGTGACTTCACACACCTCCATTCTATGACTTCACACACCTCCATTCTGTGACTTCACACACCTACATTGTGACTTCACACACTTCCATTCTGACTCCACACACCTCAATTCTGGGACTTCACACACCTCCATTCTATGACTTCACACACCTCCATTCTGTGACTTCACACACCTCGATTTTGAGTTCACACACCTCCATTTTGTGATTTCACACACCTACATTCTCAGACTTCACACACCTCCATTCTATGACTTCACACACCTAAATTCTATGACTTCACACACCTCCATTCTATGACTTCACACACCTACATTCTGTGACTTCACACACCTCCATTCTCTGACTTCACACACCTCCATTCTGTGACTTCACACCCCTCCATTCTATGACCTCACACACCTCCATTCTATGACTTCGCAAACCTGCATTGTGACTTCACACACCTCCATTCTATGAGTTCACACACCTCCATTCTGACTTCACACACCTCCATTCTATGACTTCACACACCTCCATTCTGACTTCACAAACCTCCATTCTATGACTTTACACAACTCCATCTGACTTCACACACCTCCATTCCATGACTTCACACACCTCCATTCGATGACTTCACACACCACCATTCTTTGACTGCATGCACCTCCATTCTATGAGTTCACACACGTCCATTATGTGACTTCACACACCTTTATTGTTTGACTTCACACACCTCCATTCTTTGTCTTCACACACCTCCATTCTATGAGTTCACACACCTCCATTCCATGATTCACACACCTCCATTTTGACTTCACACACCTCAATTCTTTGACTTCACACACCTCCATTCTATAATTTCACACTCTTCCATTCTATGAATTCACACACCTCCATTATATGACTTCACACACCTCCATTTTGTGACTTCACACAACTCCATTCTGAGTTCACACACCCCCATTCTGTGACTTCACACACCTTCAATCTGTGACTTGACACACCTCCATTCTATTACTTCACACAACTCCATTCTATGACTTCACAAACCTCCAATATATGACTTCACACACCTCCATTCTGTGACTTCACACACCTCCATTCTATGACTTCACACACCTCCATTCTGTGACTTCACACACCTACATTGTGACTTCACACAACTCCATTCTGACTTCACACACCTCAATTCTGTGACTTCACACACCTCCATTCTATGACTTCACACACCTCCATTCTGTTACTTCACACACCTCGATTCTGAGTTCACACACCTCCATTTTGTGATTTCACACACCTACATTCTCAGACTTCACACACCTCCATTCTATGACTTCACACACCTAAATTCTATGACTTCACACACCTCCATTCTATGACTTCACACACCTACATTCTGTGACTTTACACACCTCCATTCTATGACTTCACACACCTCCATTCTGTGACTTCACACCCCTCCATTCCATGACCTCACACACCTCCATTCTATGACTTCGCAAACCTGCATTGTGACTTCACACACCTCCATTCTATGAGTTCACACACCTCCATTCTGACTTCACACACCTCCATTCTATGACTTCACATACCTCCATTCTGAATTCACACACCTCCATTCTATGACTTTACACAACTCCATCTGACTTCACACACCTCCATTCCATGACTTCACACACCTCCATTCGATGACTTCACACACCACCATTCTATGACTGCATGCACCTCCATTCTATGAGTTCACACACCTCCATTATGTGACTTCACACACCTTTATTTTTTGACTTCACACACCTCCATTCTTTGACTTCACACACCTCCATTCTATGATTTCACACACTTCCATTCTATGAATTCACACACCTCCATTCTATGACTTCACACACCCCATTTCTGAGTTGACACACCTCCATTCTGTGATTTCACACACCTCCAATTTGACTTCACAAACCCCCATTCTATGACTTCACACACCCCCATTGTGACATCACACACTCCATTCTATGAGTTCACACACCTCCATTCTGACTTCACACACTTCCATTCTATGATTTCACACACCTTCATTCTTACTTCACAAACATATATTCTATGACTTCACACACCTCCATTCTATGACTTCACACACCTACATTCTTTGACTTCACAAACCTCCATTCTGTGTTCACACACCTCAATTCTGTGACTTCACACACCTCCATTCTTACTTCACACACCTCCATTCTATGACTTCACACACCTCAATTCTATGACTTCACACACTTCCATTCTGACTTCACACACCTCCATTCTATGCCTTCACACACCTCCATTCTGACCTCACACACCTCTATTCTATGACTTCGCACACCTCCATTCTGATATCACACTCCTCCATTGTATGACTTCACAGACCTCGAATCTGTGACTTCACTCGCCTGCATTCTATGACTTTACATTCCTCCATTCTATGACTTCCCACACCTCTTTCTATGACTTCACACACCTTCATTTTTACTTCAGAAACATCCATTCTATGACTTCACACACCTCCATTCTATGACTTCAAAAACTTCCATTCTGTGACATCACACACCTCCATTGTGAGTTCACACAACTCCATTCGGTGACTTCACACATCTCCATTCTGACTTCACACACCTCCATTCTATGACTTCACACACTTCCATTCTATGACTTCACACACCTCTATTCTGTGACTTCACAAACCTCCATTCTGAGTTCACACACCTCCATTCTGTGACTTCACACACCTCTATTCTGTGACTTCACACACCTCCATTGTGTGACTTCACACACTTCCATTCTATGACTTCATAAACCTCCCTTTTATAATTTCTCACACCTCCATTCTGTGACTTCACACACCTCCATTCTATGACCTGACACACCCTCATTCTATGATTTCACACACCTCCATTCTATGATTTCACACATCCATTTTGACTTCACACACCTCTAATATATGACTTCAAACACCTCAATTCTGTGACTTCACACACCTTCATTCTATGACTTCATACCGTCCATTCTGTGACTTTAAACACCTCCATTCTATGACTTCACACACTTCCATTCTATGACTTCACACACCTCCATTTTATAAGTTCACACACATCCATTCTATGATTTCACACACCTCCATTCTGAGTTTACACACCTCCATTCTATGACGTCACTCACCTCCATTCTATGAGTTCACACACCTCCGTTCTGACTTCACACAACTCCATCTATGACTTCACACACCTGCATTCTGACATCACACACCTCCATTCTATGACTTCACAGATCTCGAATCTGTGACTTCACTCACCTGCACTCTATGACTTCACACTCCTAATTCTATGACTTCCACACTTCCTTTCTATGACTTCACCACCTCCAATCTATGACTACACACCTCCATTCTGACTTCACACACCTTCATTCTGTGAATTCACACACCTCCATTCTATGACTTCACAAACCTCCATTCTGTGACTTCACACATCTCCATTCTGAGTTCACACAACTCCATTCGGTGACTTCACACATCTCCATTCTGACTTCACACACCTCCGTTGTATGACTTCACACACTTCCATTCTATGACTTCACACACCTCTATTCTGTGACTTCACAAACATCCATTCTGAGGTCACACACCTCCATTCTGTGACTTCACACACCTCCATTCTGTGACTTCACACACCTCCATTGTGGGACTTCACACACTTCCATTCTATGACTTCATAAACCTCCCTTTTATAATTTCACACACCTCCATTCTGTGACTTCACACACCTCCATTCTATGACCTCACACACCCTCATTCTATGATTTCACACACATCCATTCTATGATTTCACACATCCATTCTGACTTCACACACCTCTAATATATGACTTCAAACACCTTAATTCTGTGACTTCACACACCTCCATTCTATGACTTCGTACCGTCCATTCTGTGACTTCAAACACCTCCATTCTATGACTTCACACACCTCAATTCTTTGACTTCACACACCTCCATTCTATGATTTCACACACCTCCTTTCTATGACTTCACACACCTCCATTCTGAGTTTACACACCTCCATTCTATGGCTTCACACACCTCCATTCTTTGACGTCACACCTTTATTCTATGACTTCATACAACTTCATTCTTACTTTACAAACATCCATTCTATAACTTCACACACCTCCATTCTATGACTTCAACAGCTCCATTCTGTGACTTCTCACACCTTCATTGCATGACTTCACACACTTCCATTGTGACGTCACTCACCTCCATTCTATGAGTTCACACACCTCCGTTCTGACTTCAAACACCTACATTCTATGACTTCACACACCTCCAATCTGTGACTTCACACACCTCCATTCTGTGATTTCACACACCTCCCTTCCGTGACTTCACCCACCTCCATTCTATGACTTCACACACCTCCATTCTATGACTTCAACAGCTCCATTCTGTGACTTCACACACCTCCATTCTATGACTTCACACACCTCCATTCTGTGACTTCTCACACCTCCATTGCATGACTTCACACACTTCCATTGTGACGTCACTCACCTCCATTCTATGAGTTCACACACCTCCGTTCTTGCTTCAAACACCTACATTCTATGACTTCACACACCTCCATTCTGTATACACAGAGCTCCATTCTGTGACTTCACAAAACTCCATTCTATGATTTCACACACCTCCATACTATGACTTCACACAACTCCATCTATGACTTCACACACCTGCATTCTGACATCACACACCTCCATTCTATGGCTTCACAGACCTCTAATCTGTGACTTCACTCACCTGCACTCTATGATTTCACACTCCTCCATTCTATGACTTTCCACACCTCCTTTCTATGACTTCACCACCTCCACTCTATGACTACACACCTCCATTCTGACTTCACACACATTCATTCTGTGAATTCACACACCTCCATTCTATGTGTTCACATACCTCCATTCTATCACCTCACACACCTTCATTCTTACTTCAGAAACATCCATTCTATGACTTCACACAACCCCATTCTATGACTTCACAAACCTCCATTCTGTGACTTCACACACCTCCATTCTGAGTTCACACAACTCCATTCGGTGACTTCACACACCTCCATTCTGATGTCACACACCTCCATTCTATGACTTCACACACTTCCATTCTATGACTTCACACACCTCCATTCTGTGACTTCACACACCTCCATTCTTTGTTCACACACCTCCATTCTCTGACTTCACACATCTCCATTCTGTGACTTCACACACCTCCATTCTCTGACTTCACAAACTTCCATTCTATGACTTCACACACCTCCATTCTATGACTTCACACACCTCCATTCTGTGACTTCACACACCTCCATTCTATGACCTCACACACCGTCATTCTATGGTTTCACACACCTCCATTCTATGAATTCACACATCCATTTTGACTTTACACACCTCCAATATATGACTTCAAACACCTCAATTCTCTGACTTCACACACCTCCATTCTATGAATTTACACATCCATTTTGACTTCACACACCTCCTATATATGACTTCAAACAGTCAATTCTGTGACTTCACACACCTCCATTCTATGAGTTCATACCATCCATTCTGTGACTTCACACACCTCCATTCTATGACTTCACACACTTCCATTCTGTGACTTCCCACACCTCCATTCTGTGACTTCACACACCTCCATTCTATGACTTCACACACCTCTGTTCTGACTTCACACACCTCCATTCTATGACTTCACACACCTCCATTCTGACTTCACACACCTCCATTCTATGACTTCGCACACCTCTATTCTGACTTCACACACCTCCATTCTGTGACTTCACACACCTCCCTTCGATGACCTCACACACCTACATTCTTTGACTTCACACACAACCATTTTGACTTCACACCTCCATTCTGTGACTTCACACACTTACATTTGTGACTTCTCACACCACGTTTTTGACTTCACACATGTCCATTCTGTGACATCACACACCTCCAATCTGTGACTTCACACACATCCATTCTGTGATTTCACACACCTCCCTTCCGTGACTTCACCCACCTCCATTCTATGACTTCACACACCTCCATTCTATGAATTCACACACTTCCATTCTATGACTTCACACACCTCCATTCTATGACTTCACACACCTCCATTCTATGACTTCCCACACCTGCATTCTGACTTCACACACCTCCCTTGTATGATTTAACACATCTTCTTTCTGTAACTTCCCACACTTCCAATGTTTGACTTCACAAACCTCCATTCCATGACTTCACACACCTCCATTCTATGAGTTCACACACCTCCATTCTTTGACTTCACACACCTCCATTTTGACTTCACACACCTACATTCTGTGACTTCACACACCTCCATTTGGGACTTCACACACCACCATTTTGATTTCACACACCACCATTCTGTGACTTCACACACCTCCATTCTTTGACTTCACACACCTCCGTTTTGACTTCACACACTTCCATTCTGTGACTTCACACACCTCCAGTCTGAGTTCACACACCTCCATTTTGTGACTTCAGAAACCTCTATTCTATGATTTCACACACCTCCATTTTAGGACGTCACACACCTCCATTTTGACTTCACACACTTTCATTCTGTGACTTCACACACCTCCATTCTATGATTTCACATACCTTCATGCGATGACTTCACACACCTCCATTCTGTGACTTCACACACCTCCATTCTGTGACTTCCCAAACCTCTATTCTATGATTTCACACACCTCCATTCTATGACTTCACACACCTCCATTTTAGGACGTCACACACCTCCATTTTGACTTCACACTCTTCCATTTTGTGACTTCACACACCTCCATTCTATGACTTCACACACTTCCATTGTGACATCACACACCTCCATTCTATTAGTTCACACACCTACATTCTATGACTTCACCCACCTTCATTCGACTTCACACACCTCCATTCTGACTTCACACACCTCCATTATGTGACTTCACACTCCTCCATTATATGACGTCACACAACTCCGTTCTATGACTTCACACACCTCCATTCTATGACTTCAAACACCTCCATTCTGTGACTTCACACACCTATATTCTATGACTTCACACACCTTCATTCTTACTTCACAAACATATATTCTATGACTTCACACACCTCCATTCTATGACTTCACACACATTTATTCTTTGACTTCACACACCTCCATTCTGTGACTTCACACACCTCCATTCTGTGACTTCACACAGCTGCATTCTGTGACTTCACACACCTATATTCTCCGACTTCACACACCTCCATTCTATGACTTCACACATCCATTTTGACTTCACACACCTCCAATATATAACTTCAAACACCTCAATTCTGTGACTTCACACACCTCCATTCTATGAAATCATACCCGTGCATTCTGTGACTTCACACACCTCCATTCTTTGACTTCACAAACCTCCATTCTGTGACTTCATCCACCTCCATTCTGTGACTTCCCACACCTCCATTCTCCGATTTCACACCCTTCCATTCTATGACTTCGCACACCTCTATTCTGACTTCACACACCTCCATTCTGTGACTTCACACACCTCCATTCTATGATTTCACACATCCATTTTGACTTCACACACCTCTAATATATGACTTCAAACACCTCAATTCTGTGACTTCACACACCTTCATTCTATGACTTCATACCGTCCATTCTGTGACTTCAAACACCTCCATTCTATGACTTCACACACTTCCATTCTATGACTTCACACACCTCCATTTTATAACTTCACACACCTCCATTCTATGATTTCACACACTCCATTCTGAGTTTACACACCTCCATTCTATGACTTCACACACTTCCATTGTGACGTCACTCACCTCCATTCTATGAGTTCACACACCTCCGTTCTGACTTCACACAACTCCATCTATGACTTCACACACTGCATTCTGACATCACACACCTCCATTCTATGACTTCACAGATCTCGAATCTGTGACTTCACTCACCTGCACTCTATGACTTCACACTCCTAATTCTATGACTTTCCACACTTCCTTTCTATGACTTCACCACCTCCAATCTATGACTACACACCTCCATTCTGACTTCACACACCTTCATTCTGTGAATTCACACACCTCCATTCTATGACTTCACAAACCTCCATTCTGTGACTTCATATATCTCCATTCTGAGTTCACACAACTCCATTCGGTGACTTCACACATCTCCATTCTGACTTCACACACCTCCGTTCTATGACTTTACACACTTCCATTCTATGACTTCACACACCTATATTCTGTGACTTCACAAACATCCATTCTGAGGTCACACACCTCCATTCTGTGACTTCACACACCTCCATTCTGTGACTTCACACACCTCCATTGTGGGACTTCACACACTTCCATTCTATGACTTCATAAACCTCCCTTTTATAATTTCACACAACTCCATTCTGTGACTTCACACACCTCCATTCTATGACCTCACACACCCTCATTCTATGATTTCACACACATCCATTCTATGATTTCACACATCCATTTTGACTTCACACACCTCTAATATATGACTTCAAACACCTCAATTCTGTGACTTCACACACCTCCATTCTATGACTTCGTACCGTCCATTCTGTGACTTCAAACACCTCCATTCTATGACTTCACACACCTCAATTCTTTGACTTCACACACCTCCATTCTATGATTTCACAAACCTCCTTTCTATGACTTCACACACCTCCATTCTGAGTTTACACACCTCCATTCTATGGCTTCACACACCTCCATTCTTTGACGTCACACCTTTATTCTATGACTTCATACAACTTCATTCTTACTTTACAAACATCCATTCTATAACTTCACACACCTCCATTCTATGACTTCAACAGCTCCATTCTGTGACTTCTCACACCTTCATTGCATGACTTCACACACTTCCATTGTGACGTCACTCACCTCCATTCTATGAGTTCACACACCTCCGTTCTGACTTCAAACACCTACATTCTATGACTTCACACACCTCCATTCTGTATTCACACAGCTCCATTCTGTGACTTCACAAAACTCCATTCTATGATTTCACACACCTCCATACTATGACTTCACACAACTCCATCTATGACTTCACACACCTGTATTCTGACATCACACACCTCCATTCTATGACTTCACAGACCTCGAATCTGTGACTTCACACACCTGCACTCTATGATTTCACACTCCTCCATTCTATGACTTTCCACACCTCCTTTCTATGACTTCACCACCTCCAATCTATGACTGCACACCTCCATTCTGACTTCACACACCTTCATTCTGTGAATTCACACACCTCCATTCTATGTGTTCACATACCTCCATTCTATGACCTCACACACCTTCATTCTTACTTCAGGAACATCCATTCTATGACTTCACACAACCCCATTCTATGACTTCACAAACCTCCATTCTGTGACTTCACACACCTCCATTCTGAGTTCACACAACTCCATTCGGTGACTTCACACACCACCATTCTGATGTCACACACCTCCATTCTATGACTTCACACATTTCCATTCTATGACTTCACACACCTCCATTCTGTGACTTCACACACCTCCATTCTGTGTTCACACACCTCCATTCTCTGACTTCACAAAACTCCATTCTATGATTTCACACACCTCCATACTATGACTTCACACAACTCCAACTATGACTTCACACACC
The DNA here is from genome assembly GCA_024803745.1 of Megascapheus bottae. NCBI lineage: Eukaryota > Metazoa > Chordata > Mammalia > Rodentia > Geomyidae > Megascapheus > Megascapheus bottae. Next base: position 118,114 of record JANJXV010001096.1, read on the forward strand.
TGTATTCTGACATCACACACCTCCATTCTATGACTTCACAGACCTCGAATCTGTGACTTCACTCACCTGCACTCTGTGATTTCACACTCCTCCATTCTATGACTTTCCACACCTCCTTTCTATGACTTCACCACCTCCAATCTATGACTACACACCTCCATTCTGACTTCACACACCTTCATTCTGTGAATTCACACACCTCCATTCTATGTGTTCACATACCTCCATTCTATGACCTCACACACCTTCATTCTTACTTCTGAAACATCCATTCTATGACTTCACACAACCCCATTCTATGACTTCACAAACCTCCATTCTGTGACTTCACACACCTCCATTCTGAGTTCACACAACTCCATTCGGTGACTTCACACACCACCATTCTGATGTCACACACCTCCATTCTATGACTTCACACACTTCGATTCTATGACTTCACACACCTCCATTCTGTGACTTCACACACCTCCATTCAGTGTTCACACACCTCCATTCTCTGACTTCACACATCTCCATTCTGTGACTTCACACACCTCCATTCTGTGACTTCACAAACTTCCATTCTATGACTTCACACACCTCCATTCTATGACTTCACACACCTCCATTCTGTGACTTCACACACCTCCATTCTATGACCTCACACACCGTCATTCTATGGTTTCACACCTCCATTCTATGACTTCACACACCTCCATTCTGACTTCACACACCTCCATTCTATGACTTCGCACACCTCTATTCTGACTTCACACACCTCCATTCTGTGACTTCACACACCTCCATACTGACTTCACACACATCCATTCTATGACTACGCACACCTCTATTCTGACTTCACACACCTCCATTCTGTGACTTCACACACCTCCCTTCGATGACTTCACACACCTACATTCTTTGAGTTCACACAAAACCATTTTGACTTCACACCTCCATTCTGTGACTTCACACACTTACATTTGTGACATCTCACACCACGTTTTTGACTTCACACATCTCCATTCTGTGACTTCACACACCTCCAATCTGTGACTTCACACACCTCCATTCTGTGATTTCACACACCTCCCTTCCGTGACTTCACCCACCTCCATTCTATGACTTCACACACCTCCATTCTATGACTTCACACACTTCCATTCTATGACTTCACACACCTCCATTCTGAGTTTACACACCTCCATTCTATGACTTCACACACCTCCATTCTTTGACGTCACACCTTTATTCTATGACTTCATACAACTTCATTCTTACTTTACAAACATCCATTCTATAACTTCACACACCTCCATTCTATGACTTCAACAGCTCCATTCTGTGATTTCACACACCTCCATTCTATGACTTCACACACCTCCATTCTGTGACTTCTCACACCTCCATTGCATGACTTCACACACTTCCATTGTGACGTCACTCACCTCCATTCTATGAGTTCACACACCTCCATTCTGACTTCAAACACCTACATACTATGACTTCACACACCTCCATTCTGTATTCACACAGCTCCATTCTGTGACTTCACAAAACTCCATTCTATGATTTCACACACCTCCATACTATGACTTCACACAACTCCATCTATGACTTCACACACCTGTATTCTGACATCACACACCTCCATTCTATGACTTCACAGACCTCGAATCTGTGACTTCACTCACCTGCACTCTGTGATTTCACACTCCTCCATTCTATGACTTTCCACACCTCCTTTCTATGACTTCACCACCTCCACTCTATGACTACACACCTCCATTCTGACTTCACACACCTTCATTCTGTGAATTCACACACCTCCATTCTATGTGTTCACATACCTCCATTCTATGACCTCACACACCTTCATTCTTACTTCAGAAACATCCATTCTATGACTTCACACACCACCATTCTGATGTCACACACCTCCATTCTATGACTTCACACACTTCGATTCTATGACTTCACACACCTCCATTCTGTGACTTCACACACCTCCATTCTGTGTTCACACACCTCCATTCTCTGACTTCACACATCTCCATTCTGTGACTTCACACACCTCCATTCTGTGACTTCACAAACTTCCATTCTATGACTTCACACACCTCCATTCTATGACTTCATACACCTCCATTCTGTGACTTCACACACCTCCATTCTATGACCTCACACACCGTCATTCTATGGTTTCACACACCTCCATTCTATGACTTCACACACCTCCATTCTGACTTCACACACCTCCATTCTACGACTTCGCACACCTCTATTCTGACTTCACACACCTCCATTCTGTGACTTCACACACCTCCATTCTGACTTCACACACCTCCATTCTATGACTTCGCACACCTCTATTCTGACTTCACACACCTCCATTCTGTGACTTCACACACCTACATTCTTTGACTTCACACACAACCATTTTGACTTCACACCTCCATTCTGTGACTTCACACACTTACATTTGTGACTTCTCACACCACGTTTTTGACTTCACACCTCTCCATTCTGTGACTTCACACACCTCCAATCTGTGACTTCACACACCTCCATTCTGTGATTTCACACACCTCCCTTCCGTGACTTCACCCACCTCCATTCTATGACTTCACACACCTCCATTCTATGACTTCACACACTTCCATTCTATGACTTCACACACCTCCATTCTATGAGTTCACACACCTCCATTCTATGACTTCCCACACCTGCATTCTGACTTCACACACCTCCCTTGTATGACTTAACACATCTTCTTTCTGTAACTTCCCACACTTGCAATGTTTGACTTCACAAACCTCCATTCCATGACTTCACACACCTCCATTCTATGAGTTCACACACCTCCATTCTGAGTTCACACACCTCCATTCTATGACTTCACACATCTCCATTCTGACTTCACACACCTCTATTCTATGACTTCGCACACCTCCATTCTGATATCACACACCTCCATTCTATGACTTCACAGACCTCGAATCTGTGACTTCACTCGCCTGCATTCTATGACTTTACATTCCTCCATTCTATGACTTCCCACACCTCTTCTATGACTTCACACACCTTCATTTTTACTTCAGAAACATCCATTCTATGACTTCACACACCTCCATTCTATGACTTCACAAACCTCCATTCTGTGACTTCACACATCTCTATTCTGAGTTCACACAACTCCATTCGGTGACTTCACACATCTCCATTCTGACTTCACACACCTCCGTTCTATGACTTCACACACTCCCATTCTATGACTTCACACACCTCTATTCTGTGACTTCACAAACATCCATTCTGAGGTCACACACCTCCATTCTGTGACTTCACACACCTCCATTCTGTGACTTCACACACCTCCATTGTGTGACTTCACACACTTCCATTCTATGACTTCATAAACCTCACTTTTATAATTTCACACACCTCCATTCTGTGACTTCACACACCTCCATTCTATGACCTCACACACCCTCATTCTATGATTTCAAACATCTCCATTCTATGATTTCACACATCCATTTTGACTTCACACACCTCTAATATATGACTTCAAACACCTCAATTCTGTGACTTCACACACCTCCATTCTATGACTTCATACCGTCCATTCTGTGACTTCAAACACCTCCATTCTATGACTTCACACACCTCAATTCTTTGACTTCACACACCTCCATTGTATGATTTCATACACCTCCATTCTATGACTTCACACAGCTCCATTCTGAGTTTACACACCTCCATTCTATGACTTCACACACCTCCATTCTTTGACGTCACACCTTTATTCTATGACTTCATACAACTTCATTCTTACTTTACAAACATCCATTCCATAACTTCACACACCTCCATTCTATGACTTCAACAGCTCCATACTGTGACTTCACACACCTCCATTCTATGACTTCACACACCTCCATTCTGTGACTTCACACACCTCCATTGCATGACTTCACACACTTCCATTGTGACGTCACTCACCTCCATTCTATGAGTTCACACACCTCCGTTCTGACTTCAAACACCTACATTCTATGACTTCACACACCTCCATTCTGTATACACATAGCTCCATTCTGTGACTTCACAAAACTCCATTCTATGATTTCACACACCTCCATACTATGACTTCACACAACTCCATCTATGACTTCACACACCTGCATTCTGACATCACACACCTCCATTCTATGGCTTCACAGACCTCGAATCTGTGACTTCACTCACCTGCACTCTATGATTTCACACTCCTCCATTCTATGACTTTCCACACCTCCTTTCTATGACTTCACAACCTCCACTCTATGACTACACACCTCCATTCTGACTTCACACACCTTCATTCTGTGAATTCACACACCTCCATTCTATGTGTTCACATACCTCCATTCTATGACCTCACACACCTTCATTCTTACTTCAGAAACATCCATTCTATGACTTCACACAACCCCATTCTATGACTTCACAAACCTCCATTCTGTGACTTCACACACCTCCATTCTGAGTTCACACAACTCCATTCGGTGACTTCACACACCTCCATTCTGATGTCACACACCTCCATTCTATGACTTCACACACTTCCATTCTATGACTTCACACACCTCCATTCTGTGACTTCACACACCTCCATTCTTTGTTCACACACCTCCATTCTCTGACTTCACACATCTCCATTCTGTGACTTCACACACCTCCATTCTCTGACTTCACAAACTTCCATTCTATGACTTCACACACCTCCATTCTATGACTTCACACACCTCCATTCTGTGACTTCACACACCTCCATTCTATGACCTCACACACCGTCATTCTATGGTTTCACACACCTCCATTCTATGAATTCACACATCCATTTTGACTTTACACACCTCCAATATATGACTTCAAACACCTCAATTCTCTGACTTCACACACCTCCATTCTATGAATTCACACATCCATTTTGACTTCACACACCTCCTATATATGACTTCAAACAGTCAATTCTGTGACTTCACACACCTCCATTCTATGACTTCACACACTTCCATTCTGTGACTTCCCACACCTCCATTCTGTGACTTCACACACCTCCATTCTATGACTTCACACACCTCTATTCTGACTTCACACACCTCCATTCTATGACTTCACACACCTCCATTCTGACTTCACACACCTCCATTCTATGACTTCGCACACCTCTATTCTGACTTCACACACCTCCATTCTGTGACTTCACACACCTCCCTTCGATGACCTCACACACCTACATTCTTTGACTTCACACACAACCATTTTGACTTCACACCTCCATTCTGTGACTTCACACACTTACATTTGTGACTTCTCACACCACGTTTTTGACTTCACACATCTCCATTCTGTGACATCACACACCTCCAATCTGTGACTTCACACACCTCCATTCTGTGATTTCACACACCTCCCTTCCGTGACTTCACCCACCTCCATTCTATGACTTCACACACCTCCATTCTATGAATTCACACACTTCCATTCTATGACTTCACACACCTCCATTCTATGACTTCACACACCTCCATTCTATGACTTCCCACACCTGCATTCTGACTTCACACACCTCCCTTGTATGATTTAACACATCTTCTTTCTGTAACTTCCCACACTTCCAATGTTTGACTTCACAAACCTCCATTCCATGACTTCACACACCTCCATTATATGAGTTCACACACCTCCATTCTTTGACCTCACACACCTCCATCTTGACTTCACACACCTACATTCTGTGACTTCACACACCTCCATTTGGGACTTCACACACCACCATTTTGATTTCACACACCACCATTCTGTGACTTCACACACCTCCATTCTTTGACTTCACACACCTCCGTTTTGACTTCACACACTTCCATTCTGTGACTTCACACACATCCAGTCTGAGTTCACACACCTCCATTTTGTGACTTCAGAAACCTCTATTCTATGATTTCACACACCTCCATTTTAGGACGTCACACACCTCCATTTTGACTTCACACACTTTCATTCTGTGACTTCACACACCTCCATTCTATGATTTCACATACCTTCATGCGATGACTTCACACACCTCCATTCTGTGACTTCACACACCTCCATTCTGTGACTTCCCAAACATCTATTCTATGATTTCACACACCTCCATTCTATGACTTCACACACCTCCATTTTAGGACGTCACACACCTCCATTTTGACTTCACACTCTTCCATTTTGTGACTTCACACACCTCCATTCTATGACTTCACACACTTCCATTGTGACATCACACACCTCCATTCTATTAGTTCACACACCTACATTCTATGACTTCACACACCTTCATTCGACTTCACACACCTCCATTCTGACTTCACACACCTCCATTATGTGACTTCACACTCCTCCATTATATGACGTCACACAACTCCGTTCTATGACTTCACACACCTCCATTCTATGACTTCAAACACCTCCATTCTGTGACTTCACACACCTATATTCTATGACTTCACACACCTTCATTCTTACTTCACAAACATATATTCTATGACTTCACACACCTCCATTCTATGACTTCACACACATTTATTCTTTGACTTCACACACCTCCATTCTGTGACTTCACACACCTCCATTCTGTGACTTCACACAGCTGCATTCTGTGACTTCACACACCTATATTCTCCGACTTCACACACCTCCATTCTATGACTTCACACATCCATTTTGACTTCACACACCTCCAATATATAACTTCAAACACCTCAATTCTGTGACTTCACACACCTCCATTCTATGAAATCATACCCGTCCATTCTGTGACTTCACACACCTCCATTCTTTGACTTCACAAACCTCCATTCTGTGACTTCACCCACCTCCATTCTGTGACTTCCCACACCTCCATTCTCCGATTTCACACCCCTCCATTCTATGACTTCGCACACCTCTATTCTGACTTCACACACCTCCATTCTGTGACTTCACACACCTCCCTTCGATGACCTCACACACCTACATTCTTTGACTTCACACACAACCATTTTGACTTCACACCTCCATTCTGTGACTTCACACACTTACATTTGTGACTTCTCACACCACGTTTTTGACTTCACACATGTCCATTCTGTGACATCACACACCTCCAATCTGTGACTTCACACACCTCCATTCTGTGATTTCACACACCTCCCTTCCGTGACTTCACCCACCTCCATTCTATGACTTCACACACCTCCATTCTATGAATTCACACACTTCCATTCTATGACTTCACACACCTCCATTCTATGACTTCACACACCTCCATTCTATGACTTCCCACACCTGCATTCTGACTTCACACACCTCCCTTGTATGATTTAACACATCTTCTTTCTGTAACTTCCCACACTTCCAATGTTTGACTTCACAAACCTCCATTCCATGACTTCACACACCTCCATTCTATGAGTTCACACACCTCCATTCTTTGACTTCACACACCTCCATTTTGACTTCACACACCTACATTCTGTGACTTCACACACCTCCATTTGGGACTTCACACACCACCATTTTGATTTCACACACCACAATTCTGTGACTTCACACACCTCCATTCTTTGACTTCACACACCTCCGTTTTGACTTCACACACTTCCATTCTGTGACTTCACACACCTCCAGTCTGAGTTCACACACCTCCATTTTGTGACTTCAGAAACCTCTATTCTATGATTTCACACACCTCCATTTTAGGACGTCACACACCTCCATTTTGACTTCACACACTTTCATTCTGTGACTTCACACACCTCCATTCTATGATTTCACATACCTTCATGCGATGACTTCACACACCTCCATTCTGTGACTTCACACACCTCCATTCTGTGACTTCCCAAACCTCTATTCTATGATTTCACACACCTCCATTCTATGACTTCACACACCTCCATTTTAGGACGTCACACACCTCCATTTTGACTTCACACTCTTCCATTTTGTGACTTCACACACCTCCATTCTATGACTTCACACACTTCCATTGTGACATCACACACCTCCATTCTATTAGTTCACACACCTACATTCTATGACTTCACACACCTTCATTCGACTTCACACACCTCCATTCTGACTTCACACACCTCCATTATGTGACTTCACACTCCTCCATTATATGACGTCACACAACTCCGTTCTATGACTTCACACACCTCCATTCTATGACTTCAAACACCTCCATTCTGTGACTTCACACACCTATATTCTATGACTTCACACACCTTCATTCTTACTTCACAAACATATATTCTATGAGTTCACACACCTCCATTCTATGACTTCACACACATTTATTCTTTGACTTCACACACCTCCATTGTGTGACTTCACACACCTCCATTCTGTGACTTCACACAGCTGCATTCTGTGACTTCACACACCTATATTCTCCGACTTCACACACCTCCATTCTATGACTTCACACATCCATTTTGACTTCACACACCTCCAATATATAACTTCAAACACCTCAATTCTGTGACTTCACACACCTCCATTCTATGAAATCATACCCGACCATTCTGTGACGTCACACACCTCCATTCTTTGACTTCACAAACCTCCATTCTGTGACTTCACCCACCTCCATTCTGTGACTTCCCACACTTCCATTCTCCGATTTCACACCCCTCCAATTTGACTTCACATGCCTCCATTCTATGACTTCACACACCTCCATTCTGTGACTTCACACACCTCCATTCTGTGACTTCACAAACCTCCATTCTATGATTTCACACACCTCCAAAGTATGACTTCACACACCTACATTTTATGATGTCACACACCTCCATTTTGACTTCACACACCTCCATTATGTGACTCCACACACCTCGCCTCTGTGACTTCTCACACCTCCATTCTACGACTTCACACACTTCCATTCTATGACTTCACACACCGCCATTCCGTGACTTCACACACCTGCATTGTGAGTTCACACACCTCCATTCTGTGACCTCACACACCTCCATTCTGCGATTTCACACACCTCCATTCTGAGATGTCACACCTCCATTCTATGAATTCACACACCTCCATTCTGTGATTTCACACACCTCAATTCTATGACTTCACACACCTCCATTCTGTGACTTCACCTACCTACATTCTATGACTTCACAAACCTCCATTCTGTGACTTCACACACCTCCATTCTGTGACTTCACAAACCTCCATTCTATGATTTCACACACCTCCAATCTATGACTTCACACACCTCCATTTTATGACGTCACACACCTCCATTTTGACTTCTCACACCTCCATTATGTGACTTCACACACCTCTCTTCTGTGACTTCACACACCTCCATTCTATGACTTCACACACCTCATTGTATGACTTTGCACACCTCCATTCTATGACTTCACACACTTCCATTCTATGATTTCACATACCTTCATACGATGACTTCACACACCTCCATTAGGTGCCTTCACACACCTCCATTCTGACTTCACACACCTCCATTCTGTGACTTCACAAACCTCTATTCTATGATTTCACACACCTCCATTCTATGACTTCTCACACCTCCATTTTACGACGTCACACACCTCCATTTTGACTTCACACACTTCCATTCTATGACTTCAAACACCTCCATTCTATGACTTCACACACTTCCATTGGGACGTCACACACTTCCATTCTATGAGTTCACACACCTACATTCTATGACTTCACACACCTTCATTCGACTACAAACACATCCATTCTATGACTTCACAGACCTCGAATCTGTGACTTCACTCACCTCCAATCTATGACTACACACTCCTCCATTCTATGACTTCCCACACCTCCTTTCTATGACTTCACACCTCCATTCTGGCTTCACACACCTCCATTATGTGACTTCACACACCTCCATTATATGACGTCACACAACTCCGTTCTATGACTTCACACACCTCCATTCTATGACTTCACACACCTCCATTCTCTGACTTCACACACCTCCATTCTATGACTTCACACACCTTCATTCTTACTTCACAACATACATTCTATGACTTCACACACCTCCATTCTATGACTTCACACACCTCCATTCTTTGACTTCACACACCTCCATTCTGTGACTTCACACACCTCCAATCTGTGACTTCACACACCTCCATTCTGTGACTTCACACACCTCGCCTCTGTGACTTCTCACACCTCCATTCTCCGACTTCACACATCCATTTTGACTTCACACACCTCCAATATATAACTTCAAACACCTCAATTCTGTGACTTCACACACCTCCATTCTATGAAATCATACCCGTCCATTCTGTGACTTCACACACCTCCATTCTTTGACTTCACAAACCTCCATTCTGTGACTTCACCCACCTCCATTCTGTGACTTCCCACACCTCCATTCTCCGATTTCACACCCCTCCAATTGACTTCACATACCTCCATTCTATGACTTCACACACCTCCATTCTGTGACTTCACACACCGCCTTTCTGTGACTTCACAAACCTCCATTCTATGATTTCACACACCTCCAAAGTATGACTTCACACACCTACATTTTATGACGTCACACACCTCCATTTTGACTTCACACACCTCCATTATGTGACTCCACACACCTCGCTTCTGTGACTTCACACACCTCCATTCTATGACTTCACACACCTCATTCTATGACTTTGCACACCTCCATTCTATGACTTCACACACTTCCATTCTATGATTTCACATACCTTCATACGATGACTTCACACACCTCCATTAGGTGCCTTCACACACCTCCATTCTGACTTCACACACCTCCATTCTGTGACTTCACAAACCTCTATTCTATGATTTCACACACCTCCATTCTATGACTTCTCACACCTCCATTTTACGACGTCACACACCTCCATTTTGACTTCACACACTTCCATTCTATGACTTCAAACACCTCCATTCTATGACTTCACACACTTCCATTGGGACGTCACACACTTCCATTCTATGAGTTCACACACCTACATTCTATGACTTCACACACCTTCATTCGACTTCACACACATCCATTCTATGACTTCACAGACCTCGAATCTGTGACTTCACTCACCTCCAATCTATGACTACACACTCCTCCATTCTATGACTTCCCACACCTCCTTTCTATGACTTCACACCTCCATTCTGGCTTCACACACCTCCATTATGTGACTTCACACACCTCCATTATATGACGTCACACAACTCCGTTCTATGACTTCACACACCTCCATTCTATGACTTCACACACCTCCATTCTCTGACTTCACACACCTCCATTCTATGACTTCACACACCTTCATTCTTACTTCACAACATACATTCTATGACTTCACACACCTCCATTCTATGACTTCACACACCTCCATTCTTTGACTTCACACACCTCCATTCTGTGACTTCACACACCTCCAATCTGTGACTTCACACACCTCCATTCTGTGACTTCACACAGCTCCATTCTGTGACTTCACACACCTCCATTCTCCGACTTCACACATCCATTTTGACTTCACACACCTCCAATATATAACTTCAAACACCTCAATTCTGTGACTTCACACACCTCCATTCTATGAAATCATACCCGTCCATTCTGTGACTTCACACACCTCCATTCTTTGACTTCACAAACCTCCATTCTGTGACTTCACCCACCTCCATTCTGTGACTTCCCACACCTCCATTCTCCGATTTCACACCCCTCCAATTTGACTTCACATACCTCCATTCTATGACTTCACACACCTCCATTCTGTGACTTCACACACCTCCTTTCTGTGACTTCACAAACCTCCATTCTATGATTTCACACACCTCCAAAGTATGACTTCACACACCTACATTTTATGACGTCACACACCTCCATTTTGACTTCACACACCTCCATTATGTGACTCCACACACCTCGCTTCTGTGACTTCACACACCTCCATTCTATGACTTCACACACTTCCATTCTATGACTTCACACACCGCCATTCCGTGACTTCACACACCTGCATTGTGAGTTCACACACCTCCATTCTGTGACCTCACACACCTCCATTCTGCGATTTCACACACCTCCATTCTGAGATGTCACTCCACCATTCTATGAATTCATTCACCTCCATTCTGTGATTTCACACACCTCAATTCCTTGACTTCACACACCTCCATTCTGTGCCTTCACACACCTCCATTCTGTGACTTCACAAACCTCTATTCTATGATTTCACACACCTCCATTATATGACTTCTCACACCTCCATTTTACGACGTCACACACCTCCATTTTGACTTCACACTCTTCCATTCTATGACTTCAAACACCTCCATTCTATGATTTCTCACCCTTCCATTGGGACGTAACACACCTCCATTCTATGAGTTCACACACATACATTCTATGACTTCACACACCTTCATTCGACTTCACACACATCCATTCTCTGACTTCACACACCTCCATTCTATAACTTCACACACCTTCATTCTTACTTCACAAACATACATTCTATGACTTCACACACCTCCATTCTATGACTTCAAACACCTCCATTCTTTGACTTCACACACCTCCATTCTGTGACTTCACACACCTCCATTCTGTGACTTCACACACCTCCATTCTGTGACTTCACACAGCTCCATTCTGTGACTTCACACACCTCCATTCTCCGACTTCACACACCTCCATTCTATGACTTCACACATCCATTTTGACTTCACACACCTCCAATATATAACTTCAAACACCTCGATTCTGTGACTTCACACACCTCCATTCCATGAAATCATACCCGTCCATTGTGTGACTTCACACACTTCCATTCTTTGACTTCACACACCTCCATTCTGTGACTTCACCCACCTCCATTCTGTGACTTCCCACACCTCCATTCTCCGACTTCACACCCCTCCAATTTGACTTCACATACCTCCATTCTATGACTTCACACACCTCCATTCTGTGACTTCACAAACCTCCATTCTATGATTTCACACACCTCCAATCTATGACTTCACACACCTACATTTTATGACGTCACACACCTCCATTTTGACTTCACACACCTCCATTATGTGACTCCACACACCTCCCTTCTGTGACTTCACACACCTCCATTCTATGACTTCACACACTTCCATTCTATGACTTCAAACACCGGCATTCCGTGACTTCACACACCTGCATTGTGAGTTCACACACCTCCATTCTGTGACCGCACACACCTCCATTCTTCGATTTCACACACATCCATTCTGAGATGTCACACCTCCATTCTATGAATTCACACACCTCCATTCTGTGATTTCACACACCTCAATTCTACGACTTCACACAACTCCATTCTGTGACTTCACACATCTCCATTCTGAGTTCACACACCTCCATTCTATGAATACACACACCTGCATTCTGTGACTTCACAAACCTCCATTCTATGACTTCACACACCTCCAATCTATGACTTCACACACATCCATTTTATGACGTCACACACCTCCATTTTGACTTCTCACACCTCCATTATGTGACTTCACACACCTCTCTTCTGTGACTTCACACACCTCCATTCTATGACTTCACACACCTTCATTGTATGACTTCGCACACCTCCATTCTATGACTTCACACACTTCCATTCTATGATTTCACATACCTTCATACGATGACTTCACACACCTCCATTCTGTGACTTCACACACCTCCATTCTGAGTTCACACACCTCCATTTTGACTTCACACACCTCAATTATGTGACTCCACACACCTCCCTTCTGTGAATTCACACACCTCCATTCTATGACTTCACACACCTTCATTGTATGACTTCACACACCTCCATTCTATGACATCACACACTTACATTCTATGATTTCACATACCTCCAGGCTATGACTTCACACACCTCCATTCTATGATTTCACACACCTCCATTCTATGACTTCACACACCTGCATTTCAGGACATCACACACCTCCATTTTGACTTCACACACCTCAATTCTGTGACTTCACACACCTCCATACTATGAATTTACACACTTCCATTGTGACGTCACACACCTCTATTCTATGAGTTCACACACCTCAATTCTATGACTTCACACACCTCCATTCTGACTTCACACACCGCCATTCTATGACTTCACAGACCTCGAATCTGTGACTTCACTCACCTCCAATCTATGACTTCACTCTCCTCCATTTTCTGACTTCTCACACCTCCTTTCTATAACTTCACCCACTTCTATTCTATGACTTCACACCTCCATTCTGACTTCACACACCTCCATTCTGTGACTTCACACACCTCCATTATATGATATCACACACCTCCATTCTATGACTTCACACACCTCCATTCTGACTTCACACACCTCTATTGTATGACTTTGCACACCTCCATTCTGATATCACACACCTCCATTCTATGACTTCACAGACCTCGAATCTGTGACTTCACTCGCCTGCATTCTATGACTTTACATTCCTCCATTCTATGACTTCCAAACCTCTTTCTATGACTTCACACACCTTCATTTTTACTTCAGAAACATCCATTCTATGACTTCACACACCACCATTCTATGACTACACAAACCTCCATTCTGTGCCTTCACAAAACTCCATTCTATGATTTCACACACCTCCATTCTATGACTTCACACACTTCCATTCTATGACTTCACACACCGCCATTCCGTGACTTCACACACCTGCATTGTGAGTTCACACACCACCATTCTGTGATTTCACACACCTCAATTTTATGACTTCACACAACTCCATTCTGTGACTTCACATATCTCCATTCTGAGTTCACACACCTCCATTCTGTGACTTCACACACCTCCATTCTGTGACTTCACACACCTCCATTCTATGACTTCACACACCTCCATTCTGTGACTTCACAAACCTCCATTCTATGATATCACACACCTCCAATCTATGACTTCACACACCTCCATTTTATGACGTCACACACCTCCATTTTGACTTCTCACACCTCCATTATGTGACTTCACACACCTCTCTTCTGTGACTTCACACACTTCCACTCTATGATTTCACATACCTTCATACGATGACTTCATACACCTCCATTCTGTGACTTCACACACCTCCATTCTGAGTTCACACACCGCCATTCTATGACTTCACAAACCTCTATTCTATGATTTCACACACCTCCATTCTATGATTTCTCACACCTCCATTTTAGGACGTCACACACCTCCATTTTGACTTCACACACTTCCATTCTGTGACTTCACACACCTCCATTCTATGACTTCACACACTTCCACTGGGACGTCACACACCTCCATTCTATGAGTTCACACACCTACATTCTATGACTTCACACACCTTCATTCGACTTCACACACCTCCATTCTATGACTTCACAGACCTCGAATCTGTGACTTCACTCACCTCCAATATATGACTTCACACTCCTCCATTCTATGAGTTCCCACACCTCCTTTCTATGACTTCACACCTCCATTCTGACTTCACACACCTCCATTATGTGACTTCACACACCTCCATTATATGACGTCACACAACTCCGTTCTATGACTTCACACACCTCCATTCTATGAATTCATACCCGTCCATTCTGTGACTTCACACACCTCCATTCTTTGACTTCACACACCTCCATTCTGTGACTTCACGAACCTCCATTCTATGACTTCCCACACCTCCATTCTCCGACTTCATACCCCTCCAATTTGATTTCACATACCTCCATTCTGTGACTTCACACACCTCCATTCTGTGACTTCACAAACCTCCATTCTATGATTTCACACACCTCCAATCTATGACTTCACACACCTACATTTTATGACGTCACACACCCCCATTTTGACTTCACACACCTCCGTTATGTGACTCCACACACCTCCCTTCTCCTTCTATGACTTCACACACCTACATTCTATGACTTCACACACCTTCATTGTATGACTTCACACACCTCCATGCTATGACTTCACACACCTCCATTCTGTGACTTCACACAATTCCATTCTATGACTTCACACACCTCCATTCTGTGACTTCACAAACCTTAATTCTATGATTTCACACACCTCCATTCTATGACTTCACACACCTCCATTCTTTGACTTCACACACCTCCATTCTGTTACTACACACACCTCCATTCTGTGACTTCACACAGCTCCATTATGTGACTTCCCACACCTCCATTCTCCAACTTCACACACCTACATTCTATGACTTCACACATCCATTTTGACTTCACACAACTCGAATATATAACTTCAAACACCTCAATTCTGTGACTTCACACACCTCCATTCTATGAATTCACACCCGTCCATTCGGTGACTTCACACACCTCCATTCTTTAACTTCACACCACCATTCTGTGACTTCACCCACCTCCATTCTGTGACTTCCCACACCTCCATTCTCCGACTTCACACCCCTCCAATTTGACTTCACATACCTCCATTCTATGACTTCACACACCTCCATTCTGTGACTTCACAAACCTCCATTCTATGATTTCACACACCTTCAATCTATGACTTCACACAGCAACATTTTATGACGTCACACACCTCCATTTTGACTTCACACACCTCCATTATGTGACTCCACACACCTCCCTTCTGTGAATTCACACACCTCCCTTCTATGCCTTCACACACCTTCATTGTATGACTTCACACACCTCCATTCTGTGACTTCACGAACCTCCATTCTATGACTTCCCACACCTCCATTCTCCGACTTCATACCCCTCCAATTTGATTTCACATACCTCCATTCTGTGACTTCACACACCTCCATTCTGTGACTTCACAAACCTCCATTCTATGATTTCACACACCTCCAATCTATGACTTCACACACCTACATTTTATGACGTCACACACCCCCATTTTGACTTCACACACCTCCGTTATGTGACTCCACACACCTCCCTTCTCCTTCTATGACTTCACACACCTACATTCTATGACTTCACACACCTTCATTGTATGACTTCACACACCTCCATGCTATGACTTCACACACCTCCATTCTGTGACTTCACACAATTCCATTCTATGACTTCACACACCTCCATTCTGTGACTTCACAAACCTTAATTCTATGATTTCACACACCTCCATTCTATGACTTCACACACCTCCATTCTTTGACTTCACACACCTCCATTCTGTTACTACACACACCTCCATTCTGTGACTTCACACAGCTCCATTATGTGACTTCCCACACCTCCATTCTCCAACTTCACACACCTACATTCTATGACTTCACACATCCATTTTGACTTCACACAACTCGAATATATAACTTCAAACACCTCAATTCTGTGACTTCACACACCTCCATTCTATGAATTCACACCCGTCCATTCGGTGACTTCACACACCTCCATTCTTTAACTTCACACCACCATTCTGTGACTTCACCCACCTCCATTCTGTGACTTCCCACACCTCCATTCTCCGACTTCACACCCCTCCAATTTGACTTCACATACCTCCATTCTATGACTTCACACACCTCCATTCTGTGACTTCACAAACCTCCATTCTATGATTTCACACACCTTCAATCTATGACTTCACACAGCAACATTTTATGACGTCACACACCTCCATTTTGACTTCACACACCTCCATTATGTGACTCCACACACCTCCCTTCTGTGAATTCACACACCTCCCTTCTATGCCTTCACACACCTTCATTGTATGACTTCACACACCTCCATTCTATGACTTCACACACTTCCAATCTATGATTTCACATACCTCCATGCTATGACTTCACACACCTCCATTCTGTGACTTCACACACCTCCATTCAATGACTTCACATACCACAATTCTGTGACTTCACAAATCTTCATTCTATGATTTCACACACCTCCATTCTATGACTTCACACACCTCCATTTTGACTTCACACACCTCCATTCTGTGACTTCACACACCTCCATTCTATGACTTCACATACCTCAATTCTGTGACTTCACAAATCTTCATTCTATCATGTCACACACCTCCATTCTATGACTTCACACACCTCCATTTTGACTTCACACACCTCCATTCTGTGACTTCACACACCTCCATACTATGAATTCACACACTTCCATTGTGACGTCACACAACTCTATTCTATGAGTTCACACACCTCCATTCTATGACTTCACACACCTCCATTCTGTGACTTCACACACCTCCATTATATGATATCACACACCTCCATTCTATGACTTCACACACCTCCATTCTATGACTTCACACACCTCCATTCTGTGACTTCACACACCTCCATTCTATGACTTCACACACCTCCATTCTTTGACTTCCCACACCTCCATTCTGAGTTTACACACCTCCATTCTATGATTTCACACACCTCCATTCTTTGACGTCACACACCTCCATTCTATGACTTCACACAACTTCATTCTTACTTTACAAACATCCATTCTATAACTTCACACACCTCCATTCTATGACTTCAAACACCTCCATTCTGTGACTTCACAAACCTCCATTCTATGACTTCACACACCTCCATTCTTTGAATTCACACACCTCCATTCTATGAGTTCACACACCTCCATTCTGAATTCACACAGCTCCATTCTGTGACTTCTCAAAACTCCATTCTATGATTTCACACACCTCCATGCTATGACTTCACACAACTCCATATATGACTTCACATACCTGCATTCTGACATCACACACCTACATTCTATGACTTCACAGACCTCGAATCTGTGCCTTAACTCACCTGCACTCTATGACTTCACACTCCTCCATTCTATGACTTCACAGACCTCCTTTCTATGACTTCACACACCTCCATTCTTTGACTTAACACACCTCCAATCTGTGACTTCACACACCTCCATTCTGTGACTTCACACAGCTCCATTCTGTGACTTCACACACCTCCATTCTCCGACTTCACACATCCATTTTGACTTCACACACCTCCAATATATAACTTCAAACACCTCAATTCTGTGACTTCACACACCTCCATTCTATGAAATCATACCCGTCCATTCTGTGACTTCACACACCTCCATTCTTTGACTTCACAAACCTCCATTCTGTGACTTCACCCACCTCCATTCTGTGACTTCCCACACCTCCATTCTCCGATTTCACACCCCTCCAATTTGACTTCACATACCTCCATTCTATGACTTCACACACCTCCATTCTGTGACTTCACACACCTCCTTTCTGTGACTTCACAAACCTCCATTCTATGATTTCACACACCTCCAAAGTATGACTTCACCCACCTACATTTTATGACGTCACACACCTCCATTTTGACTTCACACACCTCCATTATGTGACTCCACACACCTCGCTTCTGTGACTTCACACACCTCCATTCTATGACTTCACACACTTCCATTCTATGACTTCACACACCGCCATTCCGTGACTTCACACACCTGCATTGTGAGTTCACACACCTCCATTCTGTGACCTCACACACCTCCATTCTGCGATTTCACACACCTCCATTCTGAGATGTCACTCCACCATTCTATGAATTCACACACCTCCATTCTGTGATTTCACACACCTCAATTCCTTGACTTCACACACCTCCATTCTGTGCCTTCACACACCACCATTCTGTGACTTCACAAACCTCTATTCTATGATTTCACACACCTCCATTATATGACTTCTCACACCTCCATTTTACGACGTCACACACCTCCATTTTGACTTCACACTCTTCCATTCTATGACTTCAAACACCTCCATTCTATGACTTCTCACCCTTCCATTGGGACGTAAAACACCTCCATTCTATGAGTTCACACACATACATTCTATGACTTCACACACCTTCATTCGACTTCACACACATCCATTCTCTGACTTTACACACCTCCATTCTATGACTTCACACACCTTCATTCTTACTTCACAAACATACATTCTATGACTTCACACACCTCCATTCTATGACTTCAAACACCTCCATTCTTTGACTTCACACACCTCCATTCTGTGACTTCACACACCTCCATTCTGTGACTTCACACACCTCCATTCTGTGACTTCACACAGCTCCATTCTGTGACTTCACACACCTCCATTCTCCGACTTCACACACCTCCATTCTATGACTTCACACATCCATTTTGACTTCACACACCTCCAATATATAACTTCAAACACCTCGATTCTGTGACTTCACACACCTCCATTCCATGAAATCATACCCGTCCATTCTGTGACTTCACACACTTCCATTCTTTGACTTCACACACCTCCATTCTGTGACTTCACCCACCTCCATTCTGTGACTTCCCACACCTCCATTCTCCGACTTCACACCCCTCCAATTTGACTTCACATACCTCCATTCTATGACTTCACACACCTCCATTCTGTGACTTCACAAACCTCCATTCTATGATTTCACACACCTCCAATCTATGACTTCACACACCTACATTTTATGACGTCACACACCTCCATTTTGACTTCACACACCTCCATTATGTGACTCCACACACCTCCCTTCTGTGACTTCACACACCTCCATTCTATGACTTCACACAGTTCCATTCTATGACTTCACACACCGCCATTCCGTGACTTCACACACCTGCATTGTGAGTTCACACACCTCCATTCTGTGACCGCACACACCTCCATTCTTCGATTTCACACACATCCATTCTGAGATGTCACACCTCCATTCTTTGAATTCACACACCTCCATTCTGTGATTTCACACACCTCAATTCTATGACTTCACACAACTCCATTCTGTGACTTCACACATCTCCATTCTGAGTTCACACACCTCCATTCTATGAATTCACACACCTCCATTCTGTGATTTCACACACTTCCATTCTATGACTTCACACACCTCCATTCTATGACTTCACACACCTCCATTCTGTGACTTCACAAACCTCCATTCTATGACTTCACACACCTCCAATCTATGACTTCACACACATCCATTTTATGACGTCACACACCTCCATTTTGACTTCTCACACCTCCATTATGTGACTTCACACACCTCTCTTCTGTGACTTCACACACCTCCATTCTATGACTTCACACACCTTCATTGTATGACTTCGCATACCTCCATTCTATGACTTCACACACTTCCATTCTATGATTTCACATACCTTCATACGATGACTTCACACACCTCCATTCTCTGACTTCACACACCTCCATTCTGAGTTCACGCACCTCCATTTTGACTTCACACACCTCAATTATGTGACTCCACACACCTCCCTTCTGTGAATTCACACACCTCCATTCTATGACTTCACACACCTTCATTGTATGACTTCACACACCTCCATTCTATGACATCACACACTTACATTCTATGATTTCACATACCTCCAGGCTATGACTTCACACACCTCCATTCTATGATTTCACACACCTCCATTCTATGACTTCACACACCTGCATTTCAGGACATCACACACCTCCATTTTGACTTCACACACCTCAATTCTGTGACTTCACACACCTCCATACTATGAATTTACACACTTCCATTGTGACGTCACACACCTCTATTCTATGAGTTCACACACCTCAATTCTATGACTTCACACACCTCCATTCTGACTTCACACACCGCCATTCTATGACTTCACAGACCTCGAATCTGTGACTTCACTCACCTCCAATCTATGACTTCACTCTCCTCCATTTTCTGACTTCTCACACCTCCTTTCTATAACTTCACCCACTTCTATTCTATGACTTCACACCTCCATTCTGACTTCACACACCTCCATTCTGTGACTTCACACACCTCCATTATATGATATCACACACCTCCATTCTATGACTTCACACACCTCCATTCTGACTTCACACACCTCTATTGTATGACTTTGCACACCTCCATTCTGATATCACACACCTCCATTCTATGACTTCACAGACCTCGAATCTGTGACTTCACTCGCCTGCATTCTATGACTTTACATTCCTCCATTCTATGACTTCCAAACCTCTTTCTATGACTTCACACACCTTCATTTTTACTTCAGAAACATCCATTCTATGACTTCACACACCACCATTCTATGACTACACAAACCTCCATTCTGTGCCTTCACAAAACTCCATTCTATGATTTCACACACCTCCATTCTATGACTTCACACACTTCCATTCTATGACTTCACACACCGCCATTCCGTGACTTCACACACCTGCATTGTGAGTTCACACACCACCATTCTGTGATTTCACACACCTCAATTTTATGACTTCACACAACTCCATTCTGTGACTTCACATATCTCCATTCTGAGTTCACACACCTCCATTCTGTGACTTCACACACCTCCATTCTGTGACTTCACACACCTCCATTCTATGACTTCACACACCTCCATTCTGTGACTTCACAAACCTCCATTCTATGATATCACACACCTCCAATCTATGACTTCACACACCTCCATTTTATGACGTCACACACCTCCATTTTGACTTCTCACACCTCCATTATGTGACTTCACACACCTCTCTTCTGTGACTTCACACACTTCCACTCTATGATTTCACATACCTTCATACGATGACTTCATACACCTCCATTCTGTGACTTCACACACCTCCATTCTGAGTTCACACACCGCCATTCTATGACTTCACAAACCTCTATTCTATGATTTCACACACCTCCATTCTATGATTTCTCACACCTCCATTTTAGGACGTCACACACCTCCATTTTGACTTCACACACTTCCATTCTGTGACTTCACACACCTCCATTCTATGACTTCACACACTTCCACTGGGACGTCACACACCTCCATTCTATGAGTTCACACACCTACATTCTATGACTTCACACACCTTCATTCGACTTCACACACCTCCATTCTATGACTTCACAGACCTCGAATCTGTGACTTCACTCACCTCCAATATATGACTTCACACTCCTCCATTCTATGAGTTCCCACACCTCCTTTCTATGACTTCACACCTCCATTCTGACTTCACACACCTCCATTATGTGACTTCACACACCTCCATTATATGACGTCACACAACTCCGTTCTATGACTTCACACACCTCCATTCTATGAATTCATACCCGTCCATTCTGTGACTTCACACACCTCCATTCTTTGACTTCACACACCTCCATTCTGTGACTTCACGAACCTCCATTCTATGACTTCCCACACCTCCATTCTCCGACTTCATACCCCTCCAATTTGATTTCACATACCTCCATTCTGTGACTTCACACACCTCCATTCTGTGACTTCACAAACCTCCATTCTATGATTTCACACACCTCCAATCTATGACTTCACACACCTACATTTTATGACGTCACACACCCCCATTTTGACTTCACACACCTCCGTTATGTGACTCCACACACCTCCCTTCTCCTTCTATGACTTCACACACCTACATTCTATGACTTCACACACCTTCATTGTATGACTTCACACACCTCCATGCTATGACTTCACACACCTCCATTCTGTGACTTCACACAATTCCATTCTATGACTTCACACACCTCCATTCTGTGACTTCACAAACCTTAATTCTATGATTTCACACACCTCCATTCTATGACTTCACACACCTCCATTCTTTGACTTCACACACCTCCATTCTGTTACTACACACACCTCCATTCTGTGACTTCACACAGCTCCATTATGTGACTTCACACACCTCCATTCTCCAACTTCACACACCTACATTCTATGACTTCACACATCCATTTTGACTTCACACAACTCGAATATATAACTTCAAACACCTCAGTTCTGTGACTTCACACACCTCCATTGTATGAATTCACACCCGTCCATTCGGTGACTTCACACACCTCCATTCTTTAACTTCACACCACCATTCTGTGACTTCACCCACCTCCATTCTGTGACTTCCCACACCTCCATTCTCCGACTTCACACCCCTCCAATTTGACTTCACATACCTCCATTCTATGACTTCACACACCTCCATTCTGTGACTTCACAAACCTCCATTCTATGATTTCACACACCTTCAATCTATGACTTCACACAGCAACATTTTATGACGTCACACACCTCCATTTTGACTTCACACACCTCCATTATGTGACTCCACACACCTCCCTTCTGTGAATTCACACACCTCCCTTCTATGCCTTCACACACCTTCATTGTATGACTTCACACACCTCCATTCTATGACTTCACACACTTCCAATCTATGATTTCACATACCTCCATGCTATGACTTCACACACCTCCATTCTGTGACTTCACACACCTCCATTCAATGACTTCACATACCACAATTCTGTGACTTCACAAATCTTCATTCTATGATTTCACACACCTCCATTCTATGACTTCACACACCTCCATTTTGACTTCACACACCTCCATTCTGTGACTTCACACACCTCCATTCTATGACTTCACATACCTCAATTCTGTGACTTCACAAATCTTCATTCTATCATGTCACACACCTCCATTCTATGACTTCACACACCTCCATTTTGACTTCACACACCTCCATTCTGTGACTTCACACACCTCCATACTATGAATTCACACACTTCCATTGTGACGTCACACAACTCTATTCTATGAGTTCACACACCTCCATTCTATGACTTCACACACCTCCATTCTGTGACTTCACACACCTCCATTATATGATATCACACACCTCCATTCTATGACTTCACACACCTCCATTCTATGACTTCACACACCTCCATTCTGTGACTTCACACACCTCCATTCTATGACTTCACACACCTCCATTCTTTGACTTCCCACACCTCCATTCTGAGTTTACACACCTCCATTCTATGATTTCACACACCTCCATTCTTTGACGTCACACACCTCCATTCTATAACTTCACACACCTCCATTCTATGACTTCAAACACCTCCATTCTGTGACTTCACAAACCTCCATTCTATGACTTCACACACCTCCATTCTTTGAATTCACACACCTCCATTCTATGAGTTCACACACCTCCATTCTGAATTCACACAGCTCCATTCTGTGACTTCTCAAAACTCCATTCTATGATTTCACACACCTCCATGCTATGACTTCACACAACTCCATATATGACTTCACATACCTGCATTCTGACATCACACACCTACATTCTATGACTTCACAGACCTCGAATCTGTGCCTTAACTCACCTGCACTCTATGACTTCACACTCCTCCATTCTATGACTTCACAGACCTCCATTCTATGACTTCACACACCTCCATTCTGTGACTTCACCCAGCTCCATTCTGTGACTTCACACACCTCTATTCTCCGACTTCACACCCCTCCAATTTGACTTCACATACCTCCATTCTATGACTTCACAAACCTCCATTCTGTGACGTCACACAACTCCATTCTGTGACTTCACAAAACTCCATTCTATAATTTCACACACCTCCATTCTATGACTTCACACACCTCCAGTTTATGACGTCACACACCTCCATTTTGACTTCACACACCTCCATTATGTGACTTCACACACCTCCCTTCTGTGTCTTCACACACCTCCATTCTATGACTTCACACACCTTCATTCTGTGACTTCACACACCTCCATTCTATGACTTCACACACTTCCATTCTATGATTTCACATACCTCCATGCTGTAACTTCTCACACCTCCATTCTTTGACTTCACACACCTCCATTCTGAGTTCTCACACCTCCATTCTGTGACTTCACAAACCTCCATTCTATGATTTCACACAGCTCCATTCTATGACTTCACACAGCTCCATTTTATGAAGTCACACACCTCCAATTTGACTTCTCACACCTCCATTCCGTGACTTCACACAACTCCATTCTATGACTTCACACACTTCCTTTGTGACGTCACACACCTCCATTCTATGGGTTCACATACCTCCATTCTATGACTTCACACACCTCCATTCTGACTTTACACACCTCCATTCTATGACTTCACAGACCTCGAATATGTGACTTCACTCTCCTCCACTCTAGGACTTCACACTCCTCCATTCTATGACTTCCCACATCTCATTCTATGACTTCACCCACCTCCATTTTATGACTTCACACACCTCCATTCTGTGACTTCACACACCTCCATTCTATGACCTCACACAACCTCATTCTATGATTTCACAGACCTCCATTCTATGACTTCACACACCCATTTTGACTTCACACACCTCCAATATATGACTTCAAACACCTCAATTCTGTGACTTCACACTCCTCCATTCTATGACTTCATACACTTCAATTCTATGACTTCACACACCTCCATTCTGTGACTTTACACACATCCATTCTGACTTCACACACCTCCATTCTGTGACGTCACACACCGCCATACTGTGACTTCCCACACCTCCATTCTGTGACTTCACACACCTCCATTCTATGACTTCACACACCTCCATTTTATGTCTTCACACACCTCCATTCTATGACTTCACACACCGCCATTCTGTGACTTCACACACCTCCATTCTATGACTTCACACACCTTCATTCTTACTTCAGAAACATACATTCTATGACTTCACACACCTCCATTCTATGACTTCACACACCTACATTCTTTGACTTCACACACCTCCATACTGTGACTTCCCACAACTCCATTCTGTGACTTCACACACCTCCATTCTGACTTCACACACATCCATTCTGTGACTTCACACACCTCCATTATATGACTTCTCACACCTCCATTCTATGTCTTCACACACCTCCATTCTATGACTTCACACACCTCCATTCTGTGACTTCACACACCTCCATTCTATGACTTCACACACCTTCATTCGTACTTCACAAACATACATTCTATGACTTCTTACACCGCCATTCTATGACTTCACACACCTACATTCTTTGACTTCACACACCTCCATTCTGTGTTCACACACCTCAATTCTGTGACTTCACACACCTCCATTCTGATTTCACACACCTACATTCTATTACTTCACACACCGACATTCTTTGACTTCACACACCTAAATTTTGAGTTGACACACCTCCATTCTGTGACTTCACACACCTCTATTCTGACCTCACACAGCTCCATTCTATGACTTCACACACCTCCATTCTTTGACGTCACACACCTCCATTCGATGACTTCACACACCTTCATTCTTACTTTACAAAGATCCATTCTATAACTTCACACACCTCCACTCTATGACTTTACACACCTCCATTGTGTGACTTCACATACCTGCATTCTATGACTTCACACACCTCCATTCTGTGACTTCACACACCTCCATTCTATGACTTCACACACTTCCATTGTGACGTCACACACCTCCTTTCTATGAGTTCACACACCTGCATTCTTACTTCACACACGTCCATTCTATGACTTCACACACCTCCATTCTGACTTCACACACCTCTATTCTATGACTTCGCACACATCCATTCTGACATCACACACCTTCATTCTATGACTTCACAGACCTCGAATCTGTGACTTCACTCACCTGCACTCTATGACTTTACACTCCTCCATTCTATGACTTCCCACAACTCTTTCTATGACTTCACACGCCTTCATTTTTACTTCAGAAACATCCATTCTATGACTTCACACACCTCCACTCTATGACTTCACAAACCTCCATTCTGTGACGTCACACACCTCCATTTTGACTTCACACACCTCCATTGTGTGACTCCACACACCTCCCTTCTGTGACTTCACACACCTCCATTCTATGACTTCACACACTTCTATTCTATGACTTCACACACCGCCATTCCGTGACTTCACACACCTGCATTGTGAGTTCACACACCTCCATTCTGTGACCTCACACACCTCCATTCTGCGATTTCACACACCTCCATTCTGAGATGTCACACCTCCATTCTATGAATTCACACACCTCCATTCTGTGATTTCACACACCTCAATTCTATCACTTCACACAACTCCATTCTGTGACTTCACACATCTCCATTCTGAGTTCACACACCTCCATTCTGTGACTTCACACACCTCCATTCTGTGATTTCACACACCTCCATTCTATGACTTCACACACCTCCATTCTGTGACTTCACAAACCTCCATTCTGTGATTTCACACACCTCCAATCTATGACTTCACACACCTCCATTTTATGACGTCACACACCTCCATTTTGACTTCTCATACCTCCATTATGTGACTTCACACACCTCTCTTCTGTGACTTCACACACTTCCATTCTATGATTTCACATACTTCATACGATGACTTCACACACCTCCATTCTGTGACTTCACACACCTCCATTCTGAGTTCACACACCTCCATTCTATGACTTCACAAACCTCTATTCTATGATTTCACACACCTCCATTCTACGACTTCTCACATCTCCATTTTAGGAAGTCACAGACGTCCATTTTGACTTCACACACTTCCATTCTGTGACTTCACACACCTCCATTCTATGACTTCACACACTTCCATTGGGACGTCACACACCTCCATTCTATGCGTTCACACACCTACATTCTATGACTTCACACACCTACATTCGACTTCACACACCTCCATTCTATGACTTCACAGACCTCGAATCTGTGACTTCACTCACCTCCAATCTATGACTTCACACTCCTCCATTCTATGACTTCCCACACCTCCTTTCTATGACTTCACACCTCCATTCTGGCTTCACACACCTCCATTATGTGACTTCACACACCTCCATTATATGACGTCACACAACTCCGTTCTATGACTTCACACACCTCCATTCTATGACTTCACACACCTCCATTCTGTGACTTCACACACCTCCATTCTATGACTTCACACACCTTCATTCTTACTTCACAAACATATATTCTATGAGTTCACACACCTCCATTCTTTGACTTCACACACCTCCATTCTGTGACTTCACACACCTCCATTCTGTGACTTCACACAGCTCCATTCTGTGACTTCACACACCTCCATTCTCCGACTTCACACACCTACATTCTTTGACTTCACACATCCATTTTGACTTCACACAACTCCAATATATAACTTCAAACACCTCAATTCTGTGACTTCACACACCTCCATTCTATGAATTCATACCCGTCCATTTTGTGACTTCACACACCTCCATTTTTGACTTCACACACCTCCATTCTGTGACTTCACCAACCTCCATTCTGTGACTTCCCTCACCTCCATTCTCCGACTTCACACCCCTCCAATTTGACTTCACATACCTCCATTCTATGACTTCACACACCTCCATTCTGTGACTTCACAAACCTCCATTCTATGATTTCACACACCTCCAATCTATGACTTCACACACCTACATTTTATGACGTCACACACCTCCATTTTGACTTCACACACCTCCATTATGTGGCTCCACACACCTCCCTTCTGTGACTTCACACACCTCCATTCTATGACTTCACACACCTTCATTGTATGACTTCACACACCTCCATGCAATGACTTCACACACCTCCATTCTGTGACTTCACACACCTCCATTCTATGACTTCACACACCTCAATTCTGTGACTTCACCACCTTCATTCTATGATTTCACACACCTCCATTATATGACTTCACACACCTCCATTTTAGGACATCACACACCTCCATTTTGACTTCACACACCTCCATTCTGTGACTTCACACACCTCCATACTATGAATTCACACACTTCCATTGTGACGTCACACACCTCTATTCTATGAGTTCACACACCTCCATTCTATGATTTCACACGTCCATTCTGACTTCACACACCTCCATTCTTTGACTTCACAGACCTCGAATCTGTGACTTCACTCACCTCCACTCTAGGACTTCACACTCCTCCATTCCCTGACTTCCCACACCTCCTTTCTATGACTTCACCCACCTCTATTCTATGACTTCACACCTCCATTCTGACTTCACACACCTCCATTCTGTGACTTCACACACCTCCATTATATGATATCACACACCTCCATTCTATGACTTCACACACCTCCATTATATGATATCACACACCTCCATTCTATGACTTCACACACCTCCATTCTATGACTTCACACACCTCCATTCTGTGACTTCACACACCTCCATTCTATGACTTCACACACATCAATTCTTTGACTTCCCACACCTCCATTCTGAGTTTACACAACTCCATTCTATGATTTCACACACCTCCATTCTTTGACGTCACACACCTCCATTCTATGACTTCACACAACTTCATTCTTACTTTACAAACATCCATTCTATAATTTCACACACCTCCATTCTATGACTTCAAACACCTCCATTCTGTGACTTCACAAACTTCCATTCTATGACTTCACACACCTCCATTCTGTGACTTCACACACCTCCATTCTATGAGTTCACACACCTCCATTCTGAATTCACACAGCTCCATTCTGTGACTTCACACACCTCCATTCTGAATTCACACAGCTCCATTCTGTGACTTCTCAAAACTCCATTCTATGATTTCACACACCTCCATACTATGACTTCACACAACTCCATCTATGACTTCACATACCTGCATTCTGACATCACACACCTACATTCTATGACTTCACAGACCTAGAATCTGTGACTTAACTCACCTGCACTCTATGAGTTCATACTCCTCCATTCTATGACTTCACAGACCTCCTTTCTATGACTTCACACACCTCCATTCTTTGATTTCACACAACTCCATTCCATGACTTCACACACATCCATTCTATGACTTCACACACCTCCATTCTATGAGTTCACACACCTCCATTCTTTGACTTCACACACCTCCATTTTGACTTCACACACCACCATTTTGATTTCACACACCTCCATTCTGTGACTTCACACACCTCAATTCTTTGAATTCACACACCTCCGTTTTGACTTCACACACTTCCATTCTGGGACTTCACACACCTCCATTCTGTGACTTCACACACCACCATTGTTTGACTTCACACACCTCCATTCTTTGACTTCACACACCTCCATTCCACGACTTCACACACCTCCATTCTATGAGTTCAGAAACATCCATTCTATGAATTCACACACCTCCATTCTATGACTTCAAAAACCTCTATTCTGTGACTTCACACACCTCCATTCTGAGTTCACACACCTCCATTCATTGACTTCACACACCTCCATTCTGACTTCACGCACCTCCATTCTATGACTTGACACACTTCCATTCGATGACTTCGCACACCTCCATTCTGTGACTTCACACACCTCCACTCTGTGACTTCACACACCTTCATTCTATGACTTCACCCACCTCCATTCTCTGACTTCACATCTCCATTCTGACTTCACATACCTCCATTCTGTCACTTCACACACCTCCATTATATGACTTCACACACCTCCATTCTATGACTTCACACACCTCCATTCTATGACTTCACACACCTCCATTCTGTGACTTCACACACCTCCATTCTGACTTCACAGAGCTCCATTCTATAACTTCACACACCTCCATTCTATGACTTTACACACCTCCATTCTGTGACTTCACATACCTCCATTCTATGACTTTACACACCTCCATTCTGTGACCTCACACACCTCCATTCTATGACTTCACACACTTCCATTGTGACGTCACACACCTCCATTCTATGAGTTCACACACCTCCATTCTGACTTCACACACCTCCATTCTATTACTTCACACACCTCCATTCTGAATTCACACAGCTCCATTCTGTGACTTCA
This sequence comes from Megascapheus bottae, assembly GCA_024803745.1. NCBI lineage: Eukaryota > Metazoa > Chordata > Mammalia > Rodentia > Geomyidae > Megascapheus > Megascapheus bottae. The sequence goes on from JANJXV010001096.1 coordinate 149,983, forward strand.
CAAAACTCCATTCTATGGTTTCACACACCTCCATACTATGACTTCACACAACTCCATCTATGACTTCACACACCTCCATTCTGACATAACACACATCTATTCTATGACTTTGCACACCTCCATTCTTTGACTACACACACCTCCGTTTTGATTTCACACACTTCCATTCTGTGACTTCACAAACCACCATTGTTTGACTTCACACACCTCCATTCTTTGACTTCACACACCTCCATTCTATTAGTTCACAAACATCCATTCTATGAGTTCAACACCAAAATTTTGTCTTCACACACCTCCATTCTATGACTTCACACACCTTCATTCTTAATTCAGAAACATCCATTCTATGACTTCACACACCTCCATTCTATGACTTCTCAAACCTCCATTCTGTGACTTCACACACCTCCATTCGGAGTTCACACACCGCCATTCGGTGACTTCACACACCTCCATTCTGACTTCACACACCTCCATTCTATGACTTCACACACTTCCATTCTATGACTTCACACACCTCGATTCTGTGACTTCACACACCTCCATTCTGTGACTTCACACACCTCCATTCTATGACTTCACACACCAACATTCTATGATTTAACACACCTCAATTCTATGATTTCACACATCCATTTTGACTTCACACACCTAAAATATATGACTTCATACCCGTCCATTCTGTGACTTCACACACCTCCATTCTATGACTTCACACACCTCCTTTCTGTGACTTCACCCACCTCCATTCTGTGACTTCACATACCTCCATTCTATGACTTCACAAACCTCCATTCTGTGGCTTCACACACCTCCATTCTGTGACTTCACAAACCTCCATTCTCTGATTTCTCACACCTCAATTCTATGACTTCACACACCTCCAGTTTATGACGTCACACACCTCTATTTTGACTTCACACACCTCCATTATGTGACTTCTCACACATCCCTTCTGTGACTTCACACACCTCCATTCTATGACTTCACACACCTTCATTCTGTGACTTCACACACCTCCATTCTGTGTTCACACACCTCCACTCTGTGACTTCACAAACCTCCATTCTATGATTTCACACACCTCCATTCTATGACTTCACACACCTCCATTTTATGACGTCACACACCTCCATTTTGGCTTCTCACACCTCTATTCTGTGACTTTACACACCTCCATTCTATGACTTCACACACTTCCTTTGTGACGTCACACACCTCCATTCTATGAGTTCACAAACCTCCATTCTATGACTTCACACACCTCCATTCTGACTTCACACACCTCCATTCTATGACTTCACAGACCTCGAATATGTGACTTCACTCACCTCCACTCTAATACTTCACACTCCTCCAATTTATGACTTCCCACACCTCCTTTTTTGACTTCACCCACCTCCATTTTATGCCTTCACACATCTGCATTCTGTGACTTCACACACCTCCATTCTATGACTTCATACCTTCCATTCTGTGACTTCACAGACCTCCATTCTATGACTTCACACACTTCCATTCTATGACTTCACACACCTCCATTCTGTGACTTTACACACCTCCATTCTGACTTCACACACCTCCATTCTGTGACGTCACACACCTCCATTCTGTGACTTCCCACACCTCCATTATGTGACTTCACACACCTCCAATCTATGATGTCACACACCTCCATTCTATGACTTCACCCACCTCCATTCTATGACTTCACACCTCCATTCTGACTTCACACACCTCCATTCTGTCACTTCACACACCTCCATTATATGACTTCACACACCTCCATTCTATGATTTCACACACTTCCATTCTATGCCTTCACACACCTCCATTCTGTGACTTCACACACCTATTCTATGACTTCACACACCTTCTTCTTACTTCACAAACATACATTCTATGACTTCACACACCTCAATTCTTACTTTACAAACATCCATTCTATAACTTCACACACCTCCATTCTATGACTTTACACACCTCCATTCTGTGACTTCACATACCTCCATTGTATGACTTCACACACCTCCATTCTGTGACCTCACACACCTCCATTCTATGACTTCACACACTTCCATTGTGACGTCACACACCTCCATTCTGTGAGTTCACACACTTCCATTCTGACTTCACACACCTCCATTCTGTTACTTCACACACCTCCATTCTGAATTCACACAGCTCCATTCTGTGTCTTCACAAAACTCCATTCTATGGTTTCACACACCTCCATACTATGACTTCACACAACACCATCTATGACTTCACACACCTCCATTCTGACATCACACACCTCTATTCTATGACTTTGCACACCTCCATTCTGTGACTTCACATACCTCCATTCTATGACTTCACACACCTCCATTCTGTGACTTCACACACCTCCATTCTATGACTTCACAGACCTCGAATCTGTGACTTCACTCACCTGCACTCTATGACTTCAAACTCCTCCATTCTATGACTTCCCACACCTCCTTTCTATGACGTCACCCACCTCCAATCTATTACTACCCACCTCCATTCTGACTTCACAAACCTCCATTCTCTGACTTCACACACCTCCATTCTCTGACTTAACACATCTTCATTTTTCCTTCGGAAACATCCATTCTATGACTTCACACACCTCCATTCTATGACTTCACACTCTTCCACTCTATGACTTCACACACCTCCATTTTATAACTTCACACACCGCAATTCTGTGACTTCACACACCTCCATTCTATGACCTCACACACCCTCATTCTATGATTTCACAGACCTCCATTCTATGACTTCAAACATCCATTTTTACTTCACACACCTCTAATATATGACTTCAAACACGTCAATTCTGTGATTTCACACACCTCCATTCTATGCCTTCACACACTTCCATTCTATGATTTCACATACCTCCATGCTATGACTTCACACACCTCCATTCTGTGACTTCACACACCTCCATTCTGAGTTCACACACCTCCATTCCGTGACTTCACAAACCTCCATTCTATGATTTCACACATCTCTATTCTATGACTTCACACACCTCCATTTTATGACGTCACACACCTCCATTTTGAGTTCTCACAGCTCCATTCTGTGACTTCACACACCTCCATTCTATGACTTCACACACTTCCATTGTGACATCACACACCTCCATTCTATGAGTTCACAAACCTCAATTCTATGACTTCACACACCTCCATTCTGACTTCACACACCTCCATTCTATGACTTCACAGACCTCGAATATGTGACTTCACTCACCTCCACTCTATGACTTCACACTCCTCCATTCTATGACTTCCCACACCTCCTTTCTATGACTCCTCCCACCTCCATTTTATGACTTCACACACCTACATTCTGTGACTTCACACACCTCCATTCTTTGACCTCACACACCCTCATTCTATGATTTCACACAAATCCATTCTATGAATTCACACATCCATTTTGACTTCACACACCTCCAATATATGACTTCAAACACCTCAATTCTGTGACTTCACACACCTCCATTCTATGACCTCATAACCTCCATTCTGTGACTCCACACACCTCCATTCTATGACTTCACACACTTCCATTCTATGACTTCACACACCTCCATTCTGTGACTTTACACACCTCCATTGTGAGTTCACACTCCTCCATTCTGTGATGTCACACACCTCCATTCTGTGACTTCACACACCTCCATTCTATGACTTCACACAATTCCATTCTATGACTTCACACACCTCCATTCTGTGACATCACACACCTCCATTCTATGACTTCACACACTTCCATTCTATGACTTCACACACCTCCATTCTATGACTTCACAAACCTCCATTCTATGAGTTCCCACACCTGCATTCTGACTTCACACACCTCCATTCTATGACTTCACACATCTTCTTTCTGTAACTTCCCACACTTCCAATATTTCACTACACAAACCCCATTCCATGACTTCACACACCTCCATTCTATGACTTCACACACTTTCATTGTGACTTCACACACCTCCATTCTTTGAGTTCACACACCTCCGTTTTGACTTCACACACTTCCATTCTGTGACTTCACACACCTCCATTCTGTGACTTCACACACCACCATTGTTTGACTTCACACACCTCCATTCTTTGACTTCACACACCTCCATTCCACGACTTCACACACCTCCATTCTATTAGTTCACACACATCCATTCTATGAGTTCACACACCACCATTGTTTGACTTCACACACCTCCATTTTATAACTTCACACACCGCAATTCTGTGACTTCACAAACCTCCATTCTATGACCTCACACACCCTCATTTTATGATTTCACAGACCTCCATTCTATGACTTCAAACATCCATTTTTACTTCACACACCTCTAATATATGACTTCAAACACGTCAATTCTGTGATTTCACACACCTCCATTCTATGCCTTCACACACTTCCATTCTATGATTTCACATACCTCCATGCTATGACTTCACACACCTCCATTCTGTGACTTCACACACCTCCATTCTGAGTTCACACACCTCCATTCCGTGACTTCTCAAACCTCCATTCTATGATTTCACACATCTCCATTCTATGACTTCACACACCTCCATTTTATGACTTCACACACCTCCATTTTGAGTTCTCACAGCTCCATTCTGTGACTTCACACACCTCCATTCTATGACTTCACACACTTCCATTGTGACATCACACACCTCCATTCTATGAGTTCACAAACCTCAATTCTATGACTTCACACACCTCCATTCTGACTTCACACACCTCCATTCTATGACTTCACAGACCTCGAATATGTGACTTCACTCACCTCCACTCTATGACTTCACACTCCTCCATTCTATGACTTCCCACACCTCCTTTCTATGACTCCTCCCACCTCCATTTTATGACTTCACACACCTCCATTCTGTGACTTCACACACCTCCATTCTTTGACCTCACACACCCTCATTCTATGATTTCACACAACTCCATTCTATGAATTCACACATCCATTTTGACTTCACACACCTCCAATATATGACTTCAAACACCTCAATTCTGTGACTTCACACACCTCCATTCTATGACCTCATAACCTCCATTCTGTGACTCCACACACCTCCATTCTATGACTTCACACACTTCCATTCTATGACTTCACACACCTATATTCTGTGACTTTACACACCTCCATTGTGAGTTCACACTCCTCCATTCTGTGATGTCACACACCTCCATTCTGTGACTTCACACACCTCCATTCTATGACTTCACACAATTCCATTCTATGACTTCACACACCTCCATTCTGTGACATCACACACCTCCATTCTATGACTTCACACACTTCCATTCTATGACTTCACACACCTCCATTCTATGACTTCACAAACCTCCATTCTATGAGTTCCCACACCTGCATTCTGACTTCACACACCTCCATTCTATGACTTCACACATCTTCTTTCTGTAACTTCCCACACTTCCAATATTTCACTACACAAACCCCATTCCATGACTTCACACACCTCCATTCTATGACTTCACACACTTTCATTGTGACTTCACACACCTCCATTCTTTGAGTTCACACACCTCCGTTTTGACTTCACACACTTCCATTCTGTGACTTCACACACCTCCATTCTGTGACTTCACACACCACCATTGTTTGACTTCACACACCTCCATTCTTTGACTTCACACACCTCCATTCCACGACTTCACACACCTCCATTCTATTAGTTCACACACATCCATTCTATGAGTTCACACACCACAATATTTCTTCACACACCTCCATTCTATGACTTCGCAAACCTCCATTCTGTGACTTCACACACCTCCATTCGGAGTTCACACACCTGCATTCGGTGACTTCACACACATCCATTCTGACTTCACACACCTCAATTCTATGACTTCACACACTTCCATTCTGTGACTTCACACACCTCCATTCTGTGACTTCACACACCTCCATTCTGTGACTTCACACACCTCCATTCTGACTTCACACAGCTCCATTCTATGACTTCACACACCTCCATTCTTACTTTACAAACATCCATTCTATAACTTCACACACCTCCATTCTATGACTTTACACACCTCCATTCTGTGATTCACATACCTCCATTCTATGACTTCACACACCTCCATTCTGTGACTTCACACACCTCCATTCTATGACTTCACACACCTCCATTGTGACGTCACACACCTCCATTCTATGAGTTCACACACCTCCATTCTGACTTCACACAGCTCCATTCTGTGACTTCACAAAACTCCATTCTATGGTTTCACACACCTCCATACTACGACTTCACACAACTCCATCTATGACTTCACACACCTCCATTCTGACATTACACACCTCTATTCTATGACTTTGCACACCTCCATTCTGACATCACACACCTCCATTCTTTGACTTCACAGACCTCGAATCTGTGACTTCACTCACCTGCACTCTATGACTTCACACTGCTCCATTCTATGACTTACCACACCTCCTTTTATGACATCACCCACCTCCAATCTACGACTAACCACCTCCATTCTGACTTCACACACCTCCATTCTTTGACTTCACACACCTTCATTTTTCCTTCAGAAACATCCATTCTATGACTTCACACACCTCCATTCTATGACTTCACAAAATTCCATTCTGTGACTTCACACACCTCCATTCTGAGTTGACACAACTCCATTCGGTGACGTCACACATCTCCATTCTGTCTTCACACACCTCCATTCTATGACTTCACACACTTCCATTCTATGACTTCACACACCTCCATTCTGTGACTTCACAAACCTCCATTCTGAGTTCATACACCTCCATTCTGTGACTTCACACACCTCCATTCTGTGACTTCACACACCTCTATTGTGTGACTTCACACACTTCCATTCTGTGATTTCACACACCTCCATTCTATGACCTCACACACCCTCATTCTATGATTTCACAGACCTCCATTCTATGACTTCAAACATCCATTTTGACTTCACACACCTCTAATATATGACTTCAAACACCTCAATTCTGTGATTTCACACACCTCCATTCTATGACTTCACGCACTTCCATTCTATGATTTCACATACCTCCATGCTATGACTTCACACACCTCCATTCTGTGACTTCACACACCTCCATTCTGAGTTCACACACCTCCATTCTGTGACTTCACAAACCTCCATTCTATGATTTCACACACCTCCATTCTATGACTTCACACACCTCCATTTTATGACGTCACACACCTCCATTTTGAGTTCTCACACCTCCATTCTGTGACTTCACACACCTCCATTCTATGACTTCACACACTTCCATTGTGACATCACACACCTCCATTCTCTGAGTTCACACACCTCCATTCTATGATTTCACACACCTCCTTTCTGTCTTCACACACCTCCATTCTATGACTTCACAGACCTCGAATATGTGACTTCACTCACCTCCACTCAATGACTTCACACTCCTCCATTCTATGACTTCCCACACCTCCTTTCTATGACTTCACCCACCTCCATTTTATGACTTCACACACCTCCATTCTGTGAATTCACACACCTCCATTCTATGACCTCACACACCCTCAATCTATGATTTCACACACCTCCATTCTATGACTTCACACATCCATTTTGACTTCACACACCTCCAATATATGACTTCAAACACCTCAATTCTGTCACTTCACACACATCCATTCTATGACCTCATACCCTCCATTCTGTGACTCCACACACCTCCATTCTATGACTTCACACACTTCCATTCTATGACTTCACACACCTCCATTCTGTGACTTTACACACCTCCATTGTGAGTTCACACTCCTCCATTCTGTGATGTCACACATCTCCATTCTGTGTCTTCATACACCTCCATTCTCTGACTTCACACAATTCCATTCTATGAATTCACCCAACTCCATTCTATGACTTCACACCTCCATTCTGACTTCAGACACCTGCATTCTGTGACATCACACACCTCTATTCTATGACTTCACACACTTCCATTCTATGACTTCACACACCTCCATTCTATGACTTCACACACCTCCATTCCATGACTTCCCACACCTGCATTCTGACTTCACACACCTCCATTCTATGACTTCACACATCTACTTTCTGTAACTTCCCACACTTCCAATGTTTGACTTCACAAACCTCCATTCCATGACTTCACACACCTCCATTCTATGAGTTCACACACCTCCATTCTGTGACTTCACACACCTCCATTCTGTGACTTCACACACCTCTATTGTGTGAATTCACACACTTCCATTGTGTGATTTCACACACCTCCATTCTATGACCTCACACACCCTCATTCTATGATTTCACAGACCTCCATTCTATGACTTCAAACATCCATTTTTACTTCACACACCTCTAATATATGACTTCAAACACCTCAATTCTGTGATTTCACACACATCCATTCTATGACTTCACACACTTCCATTCTATGATTTCACATACCTCCATGCTATGACTTCACACACCTCCATTCTGTGACTTCACACACCTCCATTCTGAGTTCATACACTTCCATTCTGTGACTTCACAAACCTCCATTCTATGATTTCACACACCTCCATTCTATGACTTCACACACCTCCATTTTATGACGTCACACACCTCCATTTTGACTTCTCACACCTCCATTATGTGACTTCACACACCTCCATTCTATGACTTCACACACTTCCATTGTGACATCACACACCTCCATTCTCTGAGTTCACACACCTCCATTCTATGATTTCACACACCTCCATTCTGTCTTCACACACCTCCATTCTATGACTTCACAGACCTCGAATATGTGACTTCACTCACCTCCACTCTATGACTTCACACTCCTCCATTCTATGACTTCCCACACCTCCTTTCTATGACTTCACCCACCTCCATTTTATGACTTCACACACCTCCATTCTGTGAATTCACACACCTCCATTCTATGACCTCACACACCCTCAATCTATGATTTCACACACCTCCATTCTATGACTTCACACATCCATTTTGACTTCACACACCTCCAATATATGACTGCAAACACCTCAATTCTGTCACTTCACACACATCCAATCTATGACCTCATACCCTCCATTCTGTGACTCCACACACCTCCATTCTATGACTTCACACACTTCCATTCTATGACTTCACACACCTCCATTCTGTGACTTTACACACCTCCATTGTGAGTTCACACTCCTCCATTCTGTGATGTCACACATCTCCATTCTGTGTCTTCATACACCTCCATTCTCTGACTTCACACAATTCCATTCTATGAATTCACCCAACTCCATTCTATGACTTCACACCTCCATTCTGACTTCAGACACCTGCATTCTGTGACATCACACACCTCTATTCTATGACTTCACACACTTCCATTCTATGACTTCACACACCTCCATTCTATGACTTCACACACCTCCATTCCATGACTTCCCACACCTGCATTCTGACTTCACACACCTCCATTCTATGACTTCACACATCTTCTTTCTGTAACTTCCCACGCTTCCAATGTTTGACTTCACAAACCTCCATTCCATGACTTCACACACCTCCATTCTATGAGTTCACACACCTCCATTCTGTGACTTCACACACCTCCATTCTGTGACTTCACACACCTCTATTGTGTGAATTCACACACTTCCATTGTGTGATTTCACACACCTCCATTCTATGACCTCACACACCCTCATTCTATGATTTCACAGACCTCCATTCTATGACTTCAAACATCCATTTTTACTTCACACACCTCTAATATATGACTTCAAACACCTCAATTCTGTGATTTCACACACATCCATTCTATGACTTCACACACTTCCATTCTATGATTTCACATACCTCCATGCTATGACTTCACACACCTCCATTCTGTGACTTCACACACCTCCATTCTGAGTTCATACACTTCCATTCTGTGACTTCACAAACCTCCATTCTATGATTTCACACACCTCCATTCTATGACTTCACACACCTCCATTTTATGACGTCACACACCTCCATTTTGACTTCTCACACCTCCATTATGTGACTTCACACACCTCCATTCTATGACTTCACACAATTCCATTGTGACATCACACACCTCCATTCTCTGAGTTCACACACCTCCATTCTATGATTTCACACACCTCCATTCTGTCTTCACACACCTCCATTCTATGACTTCACAGACCTCGAATATGTGACTTCACTCACCTCCACTCTATGACTTCACACTCCTCCATTCTATGACTTCCCACACCTCCTTTCTATGACTTCACCCACCTCCATTTTATGACTTCACACACCTCCATTCTGTGAATTCACACACCTCCATTCTATGACCTCACACACCCTCAATCTATGATTTCACACACCTCCATTCTATGACTTCACACATCCATTTTGACTTCACACACCTCCAATATATGACTGCAAACACCTCAATTCTGTCACTTCACACACATCCATTCTATGACCTCATACCCTCCATTCTGTGACTCCACACACCTCCATTCTATGACTTCACACACTTCCATTCTATGACTTCACACACCTCCATTCTGTGACTTTACACACCTCCATTGTGAGTTCACACTCCTCCATTCGATGATGTCACACATCTCCATTCTGTGTCTTCACACACCTCCATTCTCTGACTTCACACAATTCCATTCTATGACTTCACCCACCTCCATTCTATGACTTCACACCTCCATTCTGACTTCAGACACCTCCATTCTGTGACATCACACACCTCCATTCTATGACTTCACACACTTCCATTCTATGACTTCACACACCTCCATTCTATGACTTCACACACCTCCATTCTATGACTTCCCACACCTGCATTCTGACTTCACACACCTCCATTCTATGACTTCACACATCTTCTTTCTGTAACTTCCCACACTTCCAATGTTTGACTTCACAAACCTCCATTCCATGACTTCACACACCTCCATTCTATGAGTTCACACACCTCCATTCTGTGACTTCACACACCTCCATTTTGACTTCACACACCTACATTCTGTGACTTCACACACCTCCATTTGTGATTTCACACACCACCATTTTGGTTTCACACACCTCCATTCTGTGACTTAACACACCTCTGTTCTTTGAGTTCACAGACCTCCGTTTTGACTTCACACACTTCCATTGTGTGACTTCACACACCTCCATTCTATGACTTTACACACCACCATTGTTTGACTTCACACACCTCCATTCTTTGACTTCACACACTTCCATTCCATGACTTCACACACCTCCGTTCTATTAGTTCACACACATCCGTTCTATGAGTTCACACACCACAATTTTGTCTTCACAAACCTCCATTCTATGACTTCGCAAACCTCCATTCTGTGACTTCACACATCTCCATTCGGAGTTCACACACCTGCATTCGGTGACTTCACACACCTCCATTCTGACTTCACACACCTCAATTCTATGACTTCACAAACTTCCATTCTGTGACTTCACACACCTCCATTCTGTGACTTCACACACCTCCCTTCTGACTTCACAGAGCTCCATTCTATGACTTCACACTCCTCCATTCTTACTTTACAAACATCCATTCTATAACTTCACACACCTCCATTCTATGACTTTACACACCTCCATTCTGTGACTTCACATACCTCCATTCTATGACTTCACACACCTCCATTCTGTGACTTCACACACATCCATTCTGTGACTTCACACACCTCAATTCTGACTTCACACAGCTCCATTCTATGAGTTCACACACCTCCATTCTTACTTTACAAACATCCTTTCTATATCTTCACACACTTCCATTCTATGACTTTACACACCTCTATTCTGTGACTTCACATACCTCCATTCTATGACTTCAAACATCCATTTTGACATCACACACCTCTAATATATGACTTCAAACACCTCAATTCTGTGATTTCACAAACCTCCATTCTATGACTTCACACCCTTCCATTCTATGATTTCACATACCTCCATGCTATGACTTCACACACCTCCATTCTGTGACTTCACAAAATTCCATTCTATGGTTTCACACACCTCCATACTATGACTTGACACAACTCCATCTATGACTTCACACACCTCCATTCTGACATCACACACCTCTATTCTATGACTTCGCACACCTCCATTCTGACATCACACACCTCTATTCTATGACTTCACAGACCTCGAATCTGTGACTTCACTCACCTGCACTCTATGACTTCACACTCCTCCGTTCTATGACTTACCACACCTCCTTTCTATGACGTCACCCACCTCCAATCTATGACTACCCACCTCCATTCTGACTTCACACACCTCCATTCTCTGACTTCACACAACTCCATTGTATGACTTCACACACCTTCATTTTTCCTTCAGAATCATCCATTCTATGACTTCACACACCTCCATTCTATGACTTCACAAACCTCCATTCTGTGACTTCACAAACCTCCATTCTGAGTTCACACACCTCTATTCTGTGACTTCACACACCTCTATTGTGTGACTTCACACACTTCCATTCTGTGATTTCACACACCTCCATTCTATGACCTCACACACCCTCTTTCTATGATTTCACAGACCTCCATTCTATGACCTCAAACATCCATTTTGGCTTCACACACCTCTAATATATGACTTCAAACACCTCAATTCTGTGATTTCACACACCTCCATTCTATGACTTCACGCACTTCCATTCTATGATTTCACATACCTCCATGCTATGACTTCACACACCTCCATTCTGTGACTTCACACACCTCCATTCTGAGTTCACACACCTCCATTCTGTGACTTCACAAACCTCCATTCTATGATTTCACACACCTCCATTCTATGACTTCACACACCTCCATTTTATGACGTCACACACCTCCTTTCTATGACTTCACCCACCTCCATTTTATGACTTCACACACCTCCATTCTGTGAATTCACACACCTCCATTCTATGACCTCACACACCCTAAATCTATGATTTCACACACCTCCATTCTATGACTTCACACATCCATTTTGACTTCACACACCTCCAATATGTGACTTCAAACACCTCAATTCTGTCACTTCACACACATCCATTCTATGACCTCATACCCTCCATTCTGTGACTCCACACACCTCCATTCTATGACATCACACACTTCCATTCTATGACTTCACGCACTTCCATTCTATGATTTCACATACCTCCATGCTATGACTTCACACACCTCCATTCTGTGACTTCACACACCTCCATTCTGAGTTCACACACCTCCATTCTGTGACTTCACAAACCTCCATTCTATGATTTCACACACCTCCACTCAATGACTTCACACTCCTCCATTCTATGACTTCCCACACCTCCTTTCTATGACTTCACCCACCTCCATTTTATGACTTCACACACCTCCATTCTGTGAATTCACACACCTCCATTCTATGACCTCACACACCCTCAATCTATGATTTCACACACCTCCATTCTATGACTTCACACATCCATTTTGACTTCACACACCTCCAATATGTGACTTCAAACACCTCAATTCTGTCACTTCACACACATCCATTCTATGACCTCATACCCTCCATTCTGTGACTCCACACACCTCCATTCTATGACTTCACACACTTCCATTCTATGACTTCACACACCTCCATTCTGTGACTTTACACACCTCCATTGTGAGTTCACACTCCTCCATTCTGTGATGTCACACATCTCCATTCTGAGTCTTCATACACCTCCATTCTCTGACTTCACACAATTCCATTCTATGAATTCACCCAACTCCATTCTATGACTTCACACCTCCATTCTGACTTCAGACACCTGCATTCTGTGACATCACACACCTCCATTCTATGACTTCACACACTTCCATTCTATGACTTCACACACCTCCATTCTATGACTTCACACACCTCCATTCCATGACTTCCCACACCTGCATTCTGACTTCACACACCTCCATTCTATGACTTCACACATCTTTTTTCTGTAACTTCCCACACTTCCAATGTTTGACTTCACAAACCTCCATTCCATGACTTCACACACCTCCATTCTATGAGTTCACACACCTCCATTCTGTGACTTCACACACCTCCATTCTGTGACTTCACACACCTCTATTGTGTGACTTCACACACTTCCATTGTGTGATTTCACACACCTCCATTCTATGACCTCACACACCCTCATTCTATGATTTCACAGACCTCCATTCTATGACTTCAAACATCCATTTTTACTTCACACACCTCTAATATATGACTTCAAACACCTCAATTCTGTGATTTCACACACATCCATTCTATGACTTCACACACTTCCATTCTATGATTTCACATACCTCCATGCTATGACTTCACACACCTCCATTCTGTGACTTCACACACCTCCATTCTGAGTTCATACACCTCCATTCTGTGACTTCACAAACCTCCATTCTATGATTTCACACACCTCCATTCTATGACTTCACACACCTCCATTTTATGACGTCACACACCTCCATTTTGACTTCTCACACCTCCATTATGTGACTTCACACACCTCCATTCTATGACTTCACACACTTCCATTGTGACATCACACACCTCCATTCTCTGAGTTCACACACCTCCATTCTATGATTTCACACACCTCCATTCTGTCTTCACACACCTCCATTCTATGACTTCACAGACCTCGAATATGTGACTTCACTCACCTCCACTCTATGACTTCACACTCCTCCATTCTATGACTTCCCACACCTCCTTTCTATGACTTCACCCACCTCCATTTTATGACTTCACACACCTCCATTCTGTGAATTCACACACCTCCATTCTATGACCTCACACACCCTCAATCTATGATTTCACACACCTCCATTCTATGACTTCACACATCCATTTTGACTTCACACACCTCCAATATATGACTGCAAACACCTGAATTCTGTCACTTCACACACATCCATTCTATGACCTCATACCCTCCATTCTGTGACTCCACACACCTCCATTCTATGACTTCACACACTTCCATTCTATGACTTCACACACCTCCATTCTGTGACTTTACACACCTCCATTGTGAGTTCACACTCCTCCATTCTGTGATGTCACACATCTCCATTCTGTGTCTTCATACACCTCCATTCTCTGACTTCACACAATTCCATTCTGTGACTTCACCCACCTCCATTCTATGACTTCACACCTCCATTCTGACTTCAGACACCTCCATTCTGTGACATCACACACCTCCATTCTATGACTTCACACACTTCCATTCTATGACTTCACACACCTCCATTCTATGACTTCACACACCTCCATTCTATGACTTCCCACACCTGCATTCTGACTTCACACACCTCCATTCTATGACTTCACACATCTTCTTTCTGTAACTTCCCATACTTCCAATGTTTGACTTCACAAACCTCCATTCCATGACTTCACACACCTCCATTCTATGAGTTCACACACCTCCATTCTGTGACTTCACACACCTCCATTTTGACTTCACACACCTACATTCTGTGACTTCACACACCTCCATTTGTGATTTCACACACCACCATTTTGGTTTCACACACCTCCATTCTGTGACTTCACAAACCTCCATTCTATGATTTCACACACCTCCATTCTATGACTTCACACACCTCCATTTTATGACGTCACACACCTCCTTTCTATGACTTCACCCACCTCCATTTTATGACTTCACACACCTCCATTCTGTGAATTCACACACCTCCATTCTATGACCTCACACACCCTAAATCTATGATTTCACACACCTCCATTCTATGACTTCACACATCCATTTTGACTTCACACACCTCCAATATGTGACTTCAAACACCTCAATTCTGTCACTTCACACACATCCATTCTATGACCTCATACCCTCCATTCTGTGACTCCACACACCTCCATTCTATGACATCACACACTTCCATTCTATGACTTCACGCACTTCCATTCTATGATTTCACATACCTCCATGCTATGACTTCACACACCTCCATTCTGTGACTTCACACACCTCCATTCTGAGTTCACACACCTCCATTCTGTGACTTCACAAACCTCCATTCTATGATTTCACACACCTCCACTCAATGACTTCACACTCCTCCATTCTATGACTTCCCACACCTCCTTTCTATGACTTCACCCACCTCCATTTTATGACTTCACACACCTCCATTCTGTGAATTCACACACCTCCATTCTATGACCTCACACACCCTCAATCTATGATTTCACACACCTCCATTCTATGACTTCACACATCCATTTTGACTTCACACACCTCCAATATGTGACTTCAAACACCTCAATTCTGTCACTTCACACACATCCATTCTATGACCTCATACCCTCCATTCTGTGACTCCACACACCTCCATTCTATGACTTCACACACTTCCATTCTATGACTTCACACACCTCCATTCTGTGACTTTACACACCTCCATTGTGAGTTCACACTCCTCCATTCTGTGATGTCACACATCTCCATTCTGAGTCTTCATACACCTCCATTCTCTGACTTCACACAATTCCATTCTATGAATTCACCCAACTCCATTCTATGACTTCACACCTCCATTCTGACTTCAGACACCTGCATTCTGTGACATCACACACCTCCATTCTATGACTTCACACACTTCCATTCTATGACTTCACACACCTCCATTCTATGACTTCACACACCTCCATTCCATGACTTCCCACACCTGCATTCTGACTTCACACACCTCCATTCTATGACTTCACACATCTTTTTTCTGTAACTTCCCACACTTCCAATGTTTGACTTCACAAACCTCCATTCCATGACTTCACACACCTCCATTCTATGAGTTCACACACCTCCATTCTGTGACTTCACACACCTCCATTCTGTGACTTCACACACCTCTATTGTGTGACTTCACACACTTCCATTGTGTGATTTCACACACCTCCATTCTATGACCTCACACACCCTCATTCTATGATTTCACAGACCTCCATTCTATGACTTCAAACATCCATTTTTACTTCACACACCTCTAATATATGACTTCAAACACCTCAATTCTGTGATTTCACACACATCCATTCTATGACTTCACACACTTCCATTCTATGATTTCACATACCTCCATGCTATGACTTCACACACCTCCATTCTGTGACTTCACACACCTCCATTCTGAGTTCATACACCTCCATTCTGTGACTTCACAAACCTCCATTCTATGATTTCACACACCTCCATTCTATGACTTCACACACCTCCATTTTATGACGTCACACACCTCCATTTTGACTTCTCACACCTCCATTATGTGACTTCACACACCTCCATTCTATGACTTCACACACTTCCATTGTGACATCACACACCTCCATTCTCTGAGTTCACACACCTCCATTCTATGATTTCACACACCTCCATTCTGTCTTCACACACCTCCATTCTATGACTTCACAGACCTCGAATATGTGACTTCACTCACCTCCACTCTATGACTTCACACTCCTCCATTCTATGACTTCCCACACCTCCTTTCTATGACTTCACCCACCTCCATTTTATGACTTCACACACCTCCATTCTGTGAATTCACACACCTCCATTCTATGACCTCACACACCCTCAATCTATGATTTCACACACCTCCATTCTATGACTTCACACATCCATTTTGACTTCACACACCTCCAATATATGACTGCAAACACCTGAATTCTGTCACTTCACACACATCCATTCTATGACCTCATACCCTCCATTCTGTGACTCCACACACCTCCATTCTATGACTTCACACACTTCCATTCTATGACTTCACACACCTCCATTCTGTGACTTTACACACCTCCATTGTGAGTTCACACTCCTCCATTCTGTGATGTCACACATCTCCATTCTGTGTCTTCATACACCTCCATTCTCTGACTTCACACAATTCCATTCTGTGACTTCACCCACCTCCATTCTATGACTTCACACCTCCATTCTGACTTCAGACACCTCCATTCTGTGACATCACACACCTCCATTCTATGACTTCACACACTTCCATTCTATGACTTCACACACCTCCATTCTATGACTTCACACACCTCCATTCTATGACTTCCCACACCTGCATTCTGACTTCACACACCTCCATTCTATGACTTCACACATCTTCTTTCTGTAACTTCCCATACTTCCAATGTTTGACTTCACAAACCTCCATTCCATGACTTCACACACCTCCATTCTATGAGTTCACACACCTCCATTCTGTGACTTCACACACCTCCATTTTGACTTCACACACCTACATTCTGTGACTTCACACACCTCCATTTGTGATTTCACACACCACCATTTTGGTTTCACACACCTCCATTCTGTGACTTCACACACCTCTGTTCTTTGAGTTCACAGACCTCCGTTTTGACTTCACACACTTCCATTCTGTGACTTCACACACCTCCATTCTATGACTTTACACACCACCAATGTTTGACTTCACACACCTCCATTCTTTGACTTCACACACCTCCATTCCATGACTTCACACACCTCCATTCTATTAGTTCACACACATCCGTTCTATGAGTTCACACACCACAATTTTTTCTTCACAAACCTCCATTCTATGACTTCGCAAACCTCCATTCTGTGACTTCACACATCTCCATTCGGAGTTCACACACCTGCATTCGGTGACTTCACACACCTCCATTCTGACTTCACACACCTCAATTCTATGACTTCACAAACTTCCATTCTGTGACTTCACACACCTCCATTCTGTGACTTCACACACCTCCCTTCTGACTTCACAGAGCTCCATTCTATGACTTCACACTCCTCCATTCTTACTTTACAAACATCCATTCTATAACTTCACACACCTCCATTCTATGACTTTACACACCTCCATTCTGTGACTTCACATACCTCCATTCTATGACTTCACACACCTCCATTCTGTGACTTCACACACATCCATTCTGTGACTTCACACACCTCAATTCTGACTTCACACAGCTCCATTCTATGACTTCACACACCTCCATTCTTACTTTACAAACATCCATTCTATAACTTCACACACTTCCATTCTATGACTTTACACACCTCTATTCTGTGACTTCACATACCTCCATTCTATGACTTCACACACCTCCATTCTGTGACTTCACACACCTCCATTCTATGACTTCAAATACTTCCATTGTGACGTCACACACCTCCATTTTATGAGTTCACACACTTCCATTCTATGACTTCACACACCTCCATTCTATGACTTCACAGACCTCGAATATGTGACTTCACTCACCTCCACTCTATGACTTCACACTCCTCCATTCTATGACTTCCCACACCTCCTTTCTATGACTTCACCCACCTCCATTTTATGACTTCACACACCTCCATTCTGTGACTTCACACACCTCCATTCTATGACCTCACACACCCTCATTCTATGATTTCACACACCTCCATTCTATGACTTCAAACATCCATTTTGACATCACACACCTCTAATATATGACTTCAAACACCTCAATTCTGTGATTTCACAAACCTCCATTCTATGACTTCACACCCTTCCATTCTATGATTTCACATACCTCCATGCTATGACTTCACACACCTCCATTCTGTGACTTCACAAAATTCCATTCTATGGTTTCACACACCTCCATACTATGACTTGACACAACTCCATCTATGACTTCACACACCTCCATTCTGACATCACACACCTCTATTCTATGACTTCGCACACCTCCATTCTGACATCACACACCTCTATTCTATAACTTCACAGACCTCGAATCTGTGACTTCACTCACCTGCACTCTATGACTTCACACTCCTCCGTTCTATGACTTACCACACCTCCTTTCTATGACGTCACCCACCTCCAATCTATGACTACCCACCTCCATTCTGACTTCACACACCTCCATTCTCTGACTTCACACAACTCCATTGTATGACTTCACACACCTTCATTTTTCCTTCAGAATCATTCATTCTATGACTTCACACACCTCCATTCTATGACTTCACAAACCTCCATTCTGTGACTTCACAAACCTCCATTCTGAGTTCACACACCTCCATTCTGTGACTTCACACACCTCCAGTCTGTGACTTCACACACCTCCATTGTGTGACTTCACACACTTCCATTCTATGACTTCACACACCTCCATTTTATAACTTCACACACCTCCATTCTGTGACTTCACACACCTCCATTCTATGACCTCACACACCCTCATTCTATGATTTCACAGACCTCCATTCTATGACTTCAAACATCCATTTTGACATCACACACCTCTAATATATGACTTCAAACACCTCAATTCTGTGATTTCACACACCTCCATTCTATGACTTCACACACTTCCATTCTATGATTTCACATACCTCCATGCTATGACTTCACACACCTCCATTCTGTGACTTCACACACCTCCATTCTGAGTTCACACACCTCCATTCTGTGACTTCACACACCTCCATTTTATGACGTCACACACCTCCATTTTGGCCTCTCCCACCTCCATTCTGTGTCTTCACACACCTCCATTCTATGACTTCACACACTTCCATTGTGACATCACACACCTCCATTCTATGATTTCACACACCTCCATTCTATGACTTCACACACCTCCATTCTGACTTCACACACCTCCATTCTATGACTTCACAGACCTCGAATATGTGACTTCACTCACCTTCACTCTATGACTTCACACTCCTCCATTCTATGACTTCCCACACCTCCTTTCTATGACTTCACCCACCTCCATTTTATGACTTCACACACCTCCATTCTGTGACTTCACACACCTCCATTCTATGACCTCATACACCCTCATTCTATGATTTCACACACCTCCATTCTATGACTTCACACATCCATTTTGACTTCACACACCTCCAATATATGACTTCAAACACCTCAATTCTGTCACTTCACACACATCCATTCTATGACCTCATACCCTCCATTCTGTGACTCCACAAACCTCCATTCTATGACTTCACACAATTCCATTCTATGACTTCACCCACCTCCATTCTATGACTTCACACCTCCATTTTGACTTCACACACCTCCATTCTGTGACATCACACACCTCCATTCTATGACTTCACACACCTCCATTCTATGACTTCCCACACCTGCATTCTGACTTCACACACCTCCATTCCATGACTTCACACACCTCCATTCTATGAGTTCACACACCTCCATTCTTTGACTTCACACACCTCCATTTTGACTTCACACACCTACATTCTGTGACTTCACACACCTCCATTTGTGACTTCACACACGACCATTTTGATTTCACACACCTCCATTCTGTGACTTCACACACCTCCATTCTTTGAGTTCACACACCTCCGTTTTGACTTCACACCTCCATTTGTGACTTCACACACCACCATTTTGATTTCACACACCTCCATTCTGTGACTTCACACACCTCCATTCTTTGAGTTCACACACCTCCGTTTTGACTTCACACACTTCCATTCTGTGACTTCACACACGTCCATTCTATGAGTTCACACACCACAATTTTGTCTTCACACACCTCCATTCCATGACTTCGCAAAACTTCATTCTGTGATTACACACACGTCCATTCAGAGTTCACACACCTCCATTCGGTGACTTCACCCACCTCCATTCTGACTTCACACACCTCAATTCTATGACTTCACACACTTCCATTCTATGACTTCACACACCTCCATTCTGTGACTTCACCCACCTCCATTCTGTGACTTCACACACCTCCATTCTCCGACTTCACACCCCTCCAATTTGACTTCCATACCTCCATTCTCTGAATTCACAAACCTCCATTCTGTGACTTTACCCACCTCCATTCTCTGACTTCACACACCTCTATTCTATGACTCACACACTTCCATTGTGACGTCACACACCTCCATTCTATGAGTTCACACACCTCCATTGTGACTTCACACACCTCCATTCTATTACTTCACACACCTCCATTCTGAATTCACACAGCTCCATTCTGTGACTTCACAAAACTCCATTCTATGATTTCACACACCTCCATACTATGACTTCACACAACTCCATCTATGACTTCACACACCTCCATTCTGACTTCACACACCTCTATTCTATGACTTTGCACACCTCAATTCTGACATCACACACCTCCATTCTATTAGTTCACACACATCCGTTCTATGAGTTCACACACCACAATTTTTTCTTCACAAACCTCCATTCTATGACTTCGCAAACCTCCATTCTGTGACTTCACACATCTCCATTCGGAGTTCACACACCTGCATTCGGTGACTTCACACACCTCCATTCTGACTTCACACACCTCAATTCTATGACTTCACAAACTTCCATTCTGTGACTTCACACACCTCCATTCTGTGACTTCACACACCTCCCTTCTGACTTCACAGAGCTCCATTCTATGACTTCACACTCCTCCATTCTTACTTTACAAACATCCATTCTATAACTTCACACACCTCCATTCTATGACTTTACACACCTCCATTCTGTGACTTCACATACCTCCATTCTATGACTTCACACACCTCCATTCTGTGACTTCACACACATCCATTCTGTGACTTCACACACCTCAATTCTGACTTCACACAGCTCCATTCTATGACTTCACACACCTCCATTCTTACTTTACAAACATCCATTCTATAACTTCACACACTTCCATTCTATGACTTTACACACCTCTATTCTGTGACTTCACATACCTCCATTCTATGACTTCACACACCTCCATTCTGTGACTTCACACACCTCCATTCTATGACTTCAAATACTTCCATTGTGACGTCACACACCTCCATTTTATGAGTTCACACACTTCCATTCTATGACTTCACACACCTCCATTCTATGACTTCACAGACCTCGAATATGTGACTTCACTCACCTCCACTCTATGACTTCACACTCCTCCATTCTATGACTTCCCACACCTCCTTTCTATGACTTCACCCACCTCCATTTTATGACTTCACACACCTCCATTCTGTGACTTCACACACCTCCATTCTATGACCTCACACACCCTCATTCTATGATTTCACACACCTCCATTCTATGACTTCAAACATCCATTTTGACATCACACACCTCTAATATATGACTTCAAACACCTCAATTCTGTGATTTCACAAACCTCCATTCTATGACTTCACACCCTTCCATTCTATGATTTCACATACCTCCATGCTATGACTTCACACACCTCCATTCTGTGACTTCACAAAATTCCATTCTATGGTTTCACACACCTCCATACTATGACTTGACACAACTCCATCTATGACTTCACACACCTCCATTCTGACATCACACACCTCTATTCTATG
Organism: Megascapheus bottae; assembly: GCA_024803745.1. NCBI lineage: Eukaryota > Metazoa > Chordata > Mammalia > Rodentia > Geomyidae > Megascapheus > Megascapheus bottae. Next base: position 173,510 of record JANJXV010001096.1, read on the forward strand.
ACTTCGCACACCTCCATTCTGACATCACACACCTCTATTCTATGACTTCACAGACCTCGAATCTGTGACTTCACTCACCTGCACTCTATGACTTCACACTCCTCCGTTCTATGACTTACCACACCTCCTTTCTATGACGTCACCCACCTCCAATCTATGACTACCCACCTCCATTCTGACTTCACACACCTCCATTCTCTGACTTCACACAACTCCATTGTATGACTTCACACACCTTCATTTTTCCTTCAGAATCATTCATTCTATGACTTCACACACCTCCATTCTATGACTTCACAAACCTCCATTCTGTGACTTCACAAACCTCCATTCTGAGTTCACACACCTCCATTCTGTGACTTCACACACCTCCAGTCTGTGACTTCACACACCTCCATTGTGTGACTTCACACACTTCCATTCTATGACTTCACACACCTCCATTTTATAACTTCACACACCTCCATTCTGTGACTTCACACACCTCCATTCTATGACCTCACACACCCTCATTCTATGATTTCACAGACCTCCATTCTATGACTTCAAACATCCATTTTGACATCACACACCTCTAATATATGACTTCAAACACCTCAATTCTGTGATTTCACACACCTCCATTCTATGACTTCACACACTTCCATTCTATGATTTCACATACCTCCATGCTATGACTTCACACACCTCCATTCTGTGACTTCACACACCTCCATTCTGAGTTCACACACCTCCATTCTGTGACTTCACACACCTCCATTTTATGACGTCACACACCTCCATTTTGGCCTCTCCCACCTCCATTCTGTGTCTTCACACACCTCCATTCTATGACTTCACACACTTCCATTGTGACATCACACACCTCCATTCTATGATTTCACACACCTCCATTCTATGACTTCACACACCTCCATTCTGACTTCACACACCTCCATTCTATGACTTCACAGACCTCGAATATGTGACTTCACTCACCTTCACTCTATGACTTCACACTCCTCCATTCTATGACTTCCCACACCTCCTTTCTATGACTTCACCCACCTCCATTTTATGACTTCACACACCTCCATTCTGTGACTTCACACACCTCCATTCTATGACCTCATACACCCTCATTCTATGATTTCACACACCTCCATTCTATGACTTCACACATCCATTTTGACTTCACACACCTCCAATATATGACTTCAAACACCTCAATTCTGTCACTTCACACACATCCATTCTATGACCTCATACCCTCCATTCTGTGACTCCACAAACCTCCATTCTATGACTTCACACAATTCCATTCTATGACTTCACCCACCTCCATTCTATGACTTCACACCTCCATTTTGACTTCACACACCTCCATTCTGTGACATCACACACCTCCATTCTATGACTTCACACACCTCCATTCTATGACTTCCCACACCTGCATTCTGACTTCACACACCTCCATTCCATGACTTCACACACCTCCATTCTATGAGTTCACACACCTCCATTCTTTGACTTCACACACCTCCATTTTGACTTCACACACCTACATTCTGTGACTTCACACACCTCCATTTGTGACTTCACACACGACCATTTTGATTTCACACACCTCCATTCTGTGACTTCACACACCTCCATTCTTTGAGTTCACACACCTCCGTTTTGACTTCACACCTCCATTTGTGACTTCACACACCACCATTTTGATTTCACACACCTCCATTCTGTGACTTCACACACCTCCATTCTTTGAGTTCACACACCTCCGTTTTGACTTCACACACTTCCATTCTGTGACTTCACACACGTCCATTCTATGAGTTCACACACCACAATTTTGTCTTCACACACCTCCATTCCATGACTTCGCAAAACTTCATTCTGTGATTACACACACGTCCATTCAGAGTTCACACACCTCCATTCGGTGACTTCACCCACCTCCATTCTGACTTCACACACCTCAATTCTATGACTTCACACACTTCCATTCTATGACTTCACACACCTCCATTCTGTGACTTCACCCACCTCCATTCTGTGACTTCACACACCTCCATTCTCCGACTTCACACCCCTCCAATTTGACTTCCATACCTCCATTCTCTGAATTCACAAACCTCCATTCTGTGACTTTACCCACCTCCATTCTCTGACTTCACACACCTCTATTCTATGACTCACACACTTCCATTGTGACGTCACACACCTCCATTCTATGAGTTCACACACCTCCATTGTGACTTCACACACCTCCATTCTATTACTTCACACACCTCCATTCTGAATTCACACAGCTCCATTCTGTGACTTCACAAAACTCCATTCTATGATTTCACACACCTCCATACTATGACTTCACACAACTCCATCTATGACTTCACACACCTCCATTCTGACTTCACACACCTCTATTCTATGACTTTGCACACCTCAATTCTGACATCACACACCTCCATTCTATTAGTTCACACACATCCGTTCTATGAGTTCACACACCACAATTTTTTCTTCACAAACCTCCATTCTATGACTTCGCAAACCTCCATTCTGTGACTTCACACATCTCCATTCGGAGTTCACACACCTGCATTCGGTGACTTCACACACCTCCATTCTGACTTCACACACCTCAATTCTATGACTTCACAAACTTCCATTCTGTGACTTCACACACCTCCATTCTGTGACTTCACACACCTCCCTTCTGACTTCACAGAGCTCCATTCTATGACTTCACACTCCTCCATTCTTACTTTACAAACATCCATTCTATAACTTCACACACCTCCATTCTATGACTTTACACACCTCCATTCTGTGACTTCACATACCTCCATTCTATGACTTCACACACCTCCATTCTGTGACTTCACACACATCCATTCTGTGACTTCACACACCTCAATTCTGACTTCACACAGCTCCATTCTATGACTTCACACACCTCCATTCTTACTTTACAAACATCCATTCTATAACTTCACACACTTCCATTCTATGACTTTACACACCTCTATTCTGTGACTTCACATACCTCCATTCTATGACTTCACACACCTCCATTCTGTGACTTCACACACCTCCATTCTATGACTTCAAATACTTCCATTGTGACGTCACACACCTCCATTTTATGAGTTCACACACTTCCATTCTATGACTTCACACACCTCCATTCTATGACTTCACAGACCTCGAATATGTGACTTCACTCACCTCCACTCTATGACTTCACACTCCTCCATTCTATGACTTCCCACACCTCCTTTCTATGACTTCACCCACCTCCATTTTATGACTTCACACACCTCCATTCTGTGACTTCACACACCTCCATTCTATGACCTCACACACCCTCATTCTATGATTTCACACACCTCCATTCTATGACTTCAAACATCCATTTTGACATCACACACCTCTAATATATGACTTCAAACACCTCAATTCTGTGATTTCACAAACCTCCATTCTATGACTTCACACCCTTCCATTCTATGATTTCACATACCTCCATGCTATGACTTCACACACCTCCATTCTGTGACTTCACAAAATTCCATTCTATGGTTTCACACACCTCCATACTATGACTTGACACAACTCCATCTATGACTTCACACACCTCCATTCTGACATCACACACCTCTATTCTATGACTTCGCACACCTCCATTCTGACATCACACACCTCTATTCTATGACTTCACAGACCTCGAATCTGTGACTTCACTCACCTGCACTCTATGACTTCACACTCCTCCGTTCTATGACTTACCACACCTCCTTTCTATGACGTCACCCACCTCCAATCTATGACTACCCACCTCCATTCTGACTTCACACACCTCCATTCTCTGACTTCACACAACTCCATTGTATGACTTCACACACCTTCATTTTTCCTTCAGAATCATTCATTCTATGACTTCACACACCTCCATTCTATGACTTCACAAACCTCCATTCTGTGACTTCACAAACCTCCATTCTGAGTTCACACACCTCCATTCTGTGACTTCACACACCTCCAGTCTGTGACTTCACACACCTCCATTGTGTGACTTCACACACTTCCATTCTATGACTTCACACACCTCCATTTTATAACTTCACACACCTCCATTCTGTGACTTCACACACCTCCATTCTATGACCTCACACACCCTCATTCTATGATTTCACAGACCTCCATTCTATGACTTCAAACATCCATTTTGACATCACACACCTCTAATATATGACTTCAAACACCTCAATTCTGTGATTTCACACACCTCCATTCTATGACTTCACACACTTCCATTCTATGATTTCACATACCTCCATGCTATGACTTCACACACCTCCATTCTGTGACTTCACACACCTCCATTCTGAGTTCACACACCTCCATTCTGTGACTTCACACACCTCCATTTTATGACGTCACACACCTCCATTTTGGCCTCTCCCACCTCCATTCTGTGTCTTCACACACCTCCATTCTATGACTTCACACACTTCCATTGTGACATCACACACCTCCATTCTATGATTTCACACACCTCCATTCTATGACTTCACACACCTCCATTCTGACTTCACACACCTCCATTCTATGACTTCACAGACCTCGAATATGTGACTTCACTCACCTTCACTCTATGACTTCACACTCCTCCATTCTATGACTTCCCACACCTCCTTTCTATGACTTCACCCACCTCCATTTTATGACTTCACACACCTCCATTCTGTGACTTCACACACCTCCATTCTATGACCTCATACACCCTCATTCTATGATTTCACACACCTCCATTCTATGACTTCACACATCCATTTTGACTTCACACACCTCCAATATATGACTTCAAACACCTCAATTCTGTCACTTCACACACATCCATTCTATGACCTCATACCCTCCATTCTGTGACTCCACAAACCTCCATTCTATGACTTCACACAATTCCATTCTATGACTTCACCCACCTCCATTCTATGACTTCACACCTCCATTTTGACTTCACACACCTCCATTCTGTGACATCACACACCTCCATTCTATGACTTCACACACCTCCATTCTATGATTTCCCACACCTGCATTCTGACTTCACACACCTCCATTCCATGACTTCACACACCTCCATTCTATGAGTTCACACACCTCCATTCTTTGACTTCACACACCTCCATTTTGACTTCACACACCTACATTCTGTGACTTCACACACCTCCATTTGTGACTTCACACACGACCATTTTGATTTCACACACCTCCATTCTGTGACTTCACACACCTCCATTCTTTGAGTTCACACACCTCCGTTTTGACTTCACACCTCCATTTGTGACTTCACACACCACCATTTTGATTTCACACACCTCCATTCTGTGACTTCACACACCTCCATTCTTTGAGTTCACACACCTCCGTTTTGACTTCACACACTTCCATTCTGTGACTTCACACACGTCCATTCTATGAGTTCACACACCACAATTTTGTCTTCACACACCTCCATTCCATGACTTCGCAAAACTTCATTCTGTGATTACACACACGTCCATTCAGAGTTCACACACCTCCATTCGGTGACTTCACCCACCTCCATTCTGACTTCACACACCTCAATTCTATGACTTCACACACTTCCATTCTATGACTTCACACACCTCCATTCTGTGACTTCACCCACCTCCATTCTGTGACTTCACACACCTCCATTCTCCGACTTCACACCCCTCCAATTTGACTTCCATACCTCCATTCTCTGAATTCACAAACCTCCATTCTGTGACTTTACCCACCTCCATTCTCTGACTTCACACACCTCTATTCTATGACTCACACACTTCCATTGTGACGTCACACACCTCCATTCTATGAGTTCACACACCTCCATTGTGACTTCACACACCTCCATTCTATTACTTCACACACCTCCATTCTGAATTCACACAGCTCCATTCTGTGACTTCACAAAACTCCATTCTATGATTTCACACACCTCCATACTATGACTTCACACAACTCCATCTATGACTTCACACACCTCCATTCTGACTTCACACACCTCTATTCTATGACTTTGCACACCTCAATTCTGACATCACACACCTCCATTCTATGGCTTCACAGACCTCGAATCTGTGACCTCACTCACCTGCACTCTATGACTTCATACTCCTCCATTCTATAACTTCCCACACCTCCTTTCTATGACTTCACCCACCTCCAATCTATGACTACACACCTCCATTCTGACTTCACACACCTCCATTCTGTGACTTCACACACCTTCATTTTTCCTTCAGAAACATCCATTCTATGACCTCTCACACCTCCATTCCATGACTTCACAAACCTCCATTCTGTGACTTCACACAACTCCATTCTGTGACTTCACACACCTCCATTCTATGACCTCACACACCCTCATTGTATGATTCGCACACCTCCATTCTATGACTTCACACATCCATTTTGACTTCACACACCTCTAATATATGACTTCAAACACCTCAATTCTGTGACTTCACACACCTCCATTCTATGATTTCACATACCTCCATGCTATGACTTCACACACCTCCATTCTGTGACTTCACACACCTCCATTCTATGATTTCACACACCTCCATTCTATGACTTCACACACCTCCATTTTATGACGTGACACACCTCCATTTTGACTCCTCACACCTCCATTCTGTGACTTCACACACCTCCATTGTATGACTTGACACACTTCCATTGTGACGTCACACACCTCCATTCTATGAGTTCACAAACCTCCATTCTGACTTCACACACCTCCATTCTATGACTTCACAGACCTCGAATATGTGACTTCACTCACCTCCACTATATGACTTCATACTCCTCCATTCTATGACTTCCCACACCTCCTTTCGATGACTTCACCACCTCCATTTTATGAGTTCACACACCTCCATTTTGTGACTTCACAAACCTCTATTCTATGACCTCACACACCCTCATTCTATGATTTCACACACCTCCATTCTATGACTTCACACATCCATTTTGACTTCACACACCTCCAATATATGACTTCAAACACCTCAATTCTGTGACTTCACACACCTCCATTCTATGACTTCATACCATCCATTCTGTGACTCCACACACCTCTATTCTATGATTTCTCACACTTCCATTCTATGACTTCACACACCTAGATTCTGTCACTTTACACACCTACATTCTGAGTTCACACACCTCCATTCTGTGACGTCACACACCTCCATTCTGTGACTTCACACAACTCCATTCTATGATTTCACACACCTCAATTCTATGACTTCACCCACCTCCATTCTACGACTTCATACCTCCATATTGACTTCACACACCTCCATTCTGTGACTTCACACACCTACATTATATGACTTCACACACCTCCATTCTATGACTTCACACACCTCCATTCTATGACTTCACACACCTCCATTCTGTGACTTCACACACCTCCATTCTATGACTTCGCACACCTTCATTCTTACTTCACAAACATACATTCTATGACGTCACACACCTCCATTCTATGACTTCACAAACCTCCATTCGGTGACTTCACCCAGCTCCATTCTGACTTCACACACCTCCATTCTATGACTTCACACACCTCCATTCTGTGTTCACACACCTCAATTCTGTGGCTTCACACACCTCCATTCTGACTTCACACACCTCCATTCTATGACTTCACACACCTGCATTCTATGACTTCACACACCTCCATTCTTCTGACTTCACACACCTAAATTCTGTGTTGACACACCTCCATTCTGTGACTTCACACACCTCCATTCTGACTTCACACAGCTCCATTCTATGACTTTGCACACCTCCATTCTTTGACGTCACACACCCCATTCTATGACTTCACACACCTATATTATTACATTACAAACATCCATTGTATAACTTCACACACCTCCATTCTATGACTTTACACACCTCCATTCTGTGACTTCACATACCTCCATTCTATGACTTCACACACCTCCATTCTCTGACTTCACACACCTCCATTCTATGACTTCACACACTTCCATTCTGTGACTTCACACACCTCCATTCTATGAGTTCACAAACCTCCATTCTGACTTCATACACCTCCATTCTATGACTTCACACAAGTCCATTCGGAATTCACACAGCTCCATTCTGTGACTTCACAAAACTCCATTCTATGATTTCACACACCACCATACTATGACTTCACACAACTCCATCTATGACTTCACACACCTACATTCTGATTTCACACACCTCCATTCTGTGACTTCACACACCTCGAATCTGTGACTTCACTCACCTGCACTCTATGACTTCATACTCCACCATTCTATGACTTCCCACACCTTCTTTCTATGACTTCACCCACCTTCAATCTATGACTACACATCTCCATTCTGACTTCACACACCTCCATTCTGTGACTTCACACACCTCCATTCTATGACTTCACACACCTTCATTTTTCCTTCAGAAACATCCATTCTATGACTTCACAATCCTCCATCCTATGACTTCACAAACCTCCATTCGGTGACTTCACACACCTCCATTCTATGACTTCACACACTTCCATTCTATGACTTCACACACCTACATTCTGTGACTTTACACACCTCCATTCTGAGTTCACACACCTCCATTCTGTGACTTCACACATCTCCATTCTGTGACTTCACACACCTCCATTGTGTGACTTCACACACTTCCATTCTATGACTTCAGACACCTCCATTTTATGATTTCACACATCTCCATTCTGTGACTTCTCACACCTCCATTTTATGACCTCACACACCCTCACCCTATGATTTCACACACCTCCATTCTATGACTTCACACATCCATTTTGAATTCACACACCTCCAATATATGACTTCAAACACCTCTATTCTGTAACTTCACACACCTCCATTCTATGACTTCAAACCGTCCATTCTGTGACCTCACACACCTCCATTCTATGACTTCACACACTTCCATTCTATGACTTCACACACCTACATTCTGTGAGTTTACACACCTCCATTCTGAGTTCACACACCTCCATTCTGTGACATCACACACCTCCATTATATGACTTCACACACTTCCATTCTATGACTTCACACACCTCCATTCTGTGACTTCACACACCTCCATTCTATGACTTCCCACACCTGCATTCTGACTTCACACACCTCAATTTTAGGACTTCACACATCTTCTTTCTGTAACTTCCCACACTTCCAATGTTTGACTTCACAAACCTCCATTCCATGACTTCACACACCTCCATTCTATGAGTTCACACACCTCCATTCTTTGACTTCACATACCTCCATTTTGACTTCACACACCTACATTCTGTGACTTCACACACCTCCATTTGTGACTTCACACACCACCATTTTGATTTCACACACCTCCATTCTGTGACTTCACACACCTCTATTCTTTGACTTCACACACCTCCGTTTTGACTTCACACACTTCAGTTCTGTGACTTCACACACCTCCATTCTGTGACTTCACACACCACCCTTGTTTGACTTCACACACCTCCATTCTTTGACTTCACACACCTCCAATCCACGACTTCACAAACCTCCATTCTATGACTTCACACACCACAATTTTGTTTTCACACACCTCCATTCTATGACTTCGCAAACCTCCATTCTTTGACTTCACACACCTCCATTCGGAGTTCACCCACCACCATTCAGTGACTTCACACACCTCCATTCTGACTTCACACACCTCATTTCTATGATTTCACACACTTCCATTCTATGAATTCACACACCTCCATTCTGTGACTTCACACACCTCCATTCTATTATTTCACACATCCAGTTTGACTTCACACACCTAAAATATATGACTTCATACCCGTCCATTCTGTGACTTCACACACCTCCATTCTATGACTTCACACACCTCCATTCTGTGACGTCACCCACCTCCATTATGTGACTTCACACACCTCAGTTCTCAGACTTCACACCCCTCTAATTTGACTTCACATACCTCCATTCTGTGACGTCCCCCACCTCCATTCTGTGACTTCACACACCTCCATTCTCCGACTTCACACCCCTCCAATTTGACTTCACCCACCTCCATTCTGTGACTTCACATACCTCCATTCTATGACTTCACAAACCTCCATTCTGTGACTTCACACAACTCCCTTCTGTGACTTCACAAACCTCCATTCTCTGATTTCTCACACCTCAATTCTATGACTTCACACACCTCCAGTTTATGACGTCACACACCTCTATTTTGACTTCACACACCTCCATTATGTGACTTCACACACATCCCTTCTGTGACTTCACACTACTCCATTCTATGACTTCACACACCTTCATTCTGTGACTTCACACACCTCCATTCTATGACTTCACACACTTCCATTCTATGATTTCACATACCTCCATGCTATGACTTCACACACCTCCATTCTGTGACTTCACACACCTCCATTCTCAGTTCACACACCTCCACTCTGTGACTTCACAAACCTCCATTCTATGATTTCACACACCTCCATTCTATGACTTCACACACCTCCATTTTATGACGTCACGAACCTCCATTTTGGCTTCTCACACCTCCATTCTCTGACTTTACACACCTCCATTCTATGACTTCACACACTTCCTTTGTGACGTCACACACCTCCATTCTATGAGTTCACACACCTCCATTCTATGACTTCACACACCTCCATTCTGACTTCACACACCTCCATTCTATGACTTCACAGACCTCGAATCTGTGACTTCACTCACCTCCACTCTAATACTTCACACTCCTCCAATCTATGACTTCCCACACCTCCTTTTTTGACTTCACCCACCTCCATTTTATGCCTTCACACACCTCCATTCTCTGACTTCACACACCTCCATTCTATGACCTCACACACCCTCATTCTATGATTTCACACACATCCATTCCATGACTTCACACATCCATTTTGACTTCACACGCCTCCAATATATGACTTCAAACACCTCAATTCTGTGACTTCAGACAGCTCCATTCTATGAGTTCATATCTTCCATTCTGTGACATCACAGACCTCCATTCTATGACTTCACACACTTCCATTCTATGACTTCACACACCTCCATTCTGTGACTTTACACACCTCCATTCTGACTTCACACACCTCCATTCTGTGACGTCACACACCTCCATTCTGTGACTTCCCACACCTCCATTATGTGACTACACACACCTCCATTCTATGATTTCACACACCTGCATTCTATGACTTCACCCACCTCCATTCTATGACTTCACACCTCCATTCTGACTTCACACACCTCCATTCTGTCACTTCACACACCTCCATTCTATGACTTCACACACCTCCATTCTATGACTTCACACACCTCAATTCCATGACTTCACACACCTCCATTCTGTGACTTCACACACCTCCATTCTATGACTTCACACACCTTCTTCTTACTTCACAAACATACATTCTATGACTTCACACACCTTCATTCTATGACTTCACACACCTCCATTCTGTGACTTCACACATCTCCATTCTGACTTCACAGAGCTCCATTCTATGACTTCACACACCTCAATTCTTACTTTACAAACATCCATTCTATAACTTCACACACCTCCATTCTATGACTTTACACACCTCCATTCTGTGACTTCACATACCTCCATTCTATGACTTCACATACCTCCATTCTGACATCACACACCTCTATTCTATGACTTTGCACACCTCCATTCTGTGACTTCACATACCTCCATTCTATGACTTCACACACCTCCATTCTGTGACTTCACACACCTCCATTCTATGACTTCACACACCTCCATTCTATGACTTCACACATCTCCATTCTGACTTCACAGAGCTCCATTCTATGACTTCACACACCTCAATTCTTACTTTACAAACATCCATTCTATAACTTCACACAACTCCATTCTATGGTTTCACACACCTCCATACTATGACTTCACACAACTCCATCTATGACTTCACACACCTCCATTCTGACATCACACACCTCTATTCTATGACTTTGCACACCTCCATTCTGTGACTTCACATACCTCCATTCTATGACTTCACACACCTCCATTCTGTGACTTCACACACCTCCATTCTATGACTTCACAGACCTCGAATCTGTGACTTCACTCACCTGCACTCTATGACTTCACACTCCTCCATTCTATGACTTACCACACCTCCTTTCTATGACGTCACCCACCTCCAATCTATTACTGCCCACCTCCATTCTGACTTCACAAACCTCCATTCTCTGACTTCACACACCTCCATTCTCTGACTTCACACACCTTCATTTTTCCTTCGGAAACATCCATTCTATGAATTCACACACCTCCATTCTATGACTTCACACACTTCCATTCTATGACTTCACACACCTCCATTTTATAACTTCACACACTGCCATTCTGGGACTTCACACACCTGCATTCCATGACCTCACACACCCTCATTCTATGATTTCACAGACCTCCATTCTATGACTTCAAACATCCATTTTTACTTCACACACCTCTAATATATGACTTCAAACACCTCAATTCTGTGATTTCACACACCTCCATTCTATGCCTTCACATACTTCCATTCTATGATTTCACATACCTCCATGCTATGGCTTCACACACCTCGATTCTGTGACTTCACAGACCTCCATTCTGAGTTCACACACCTCCATTCCGTGACTTCACAAACCTCCATTCTATGATTTCACACACCTCCATTCTGTGACTTCACACACCTCCATTCTTTGACCTCACACACCCTCATTCTATGATTTCACACAACTCCATTCTATGACTTCACACATCCATTTTGACTTCACACACCTCCAATATATGACTTCAAACACCTCAATTCTGTGACTGCACACACCTCTATTCTATGACCTCATACCCTCCATTCTGTGACTCCACACACCTCCATTCTATGACTTCACACACTTCCATTCTATGACTTCAGACACCGCCATTCTGTGACTTTACACACCTCCATTGTGAGTTCACACTCCTCCATTCTGTGATGTCACACACCTCAATTCTGTGACTTCACACACCTCCATTCTATGACTTCACACAATTCCATTCTATGACTTCACACACCTCCATTCTGTGACATCACACACCTCCATTCTATGACTTCACACACATCCATTCTATGACTTCACACACCTCCATTCTATGTCTTCACACACCTCCATTCTATGACTTCCCACACCTGCATTCTGACTTCACACACCTCCATTTTAGGACTTCACACATCTTCTTTCTGTAACTTCCCACACTTCCAATGTTTGACTTCACAAACCTCCATTCCATGACTTCACACAACTCCATTCTATGAGTTCACACACCTCCATTCTTTGACTTCACACACCTCCATTTTGACTTCACACACCTACATTCTGTGACTTCACACACCTCCATTTGTGACTTCACACACCACCATTTTGATTTCACACACCTCCATTCTGTGACTTCACACACCTCTATTCTTTGACTTCACACACCTCCGTTTTGACTTCAGACACTTCAATCCTGTGACTTCACACACCTCCATTCTGTGACTTCACACACCTCCATTCCACGACTTCACACACCTCCATTCTATGAGTTCACACACCACAATTTTGTCTTCACACACCTCCATTCTATGACTTCGCAAACCTCCATTCTGTGACTTCACACACCTCCATTCGGAGTTCACCCACCACCATTCGGTGACTTCACACACCTCCATTCTGACTTCACACACCTCATTTCTATGATTTCACACACTTCCATTCTATGAATTCACACACCTCCATTCTGTGACTTCACACACCTCAATTCTGTGACTTCACACACCTCCATTCTATGACTGCACACACCTCCATTCTATTATTTCACACATCCATTTTGACTTCACACACCTAAAATATATGACTTCATACCCGTCCATTCTGTGACTTCACACACCTCCATTCTATGACTTCACACACCTCCATTCTGTGACGTAACCCACCTCCATTCTGTGACTTCACACACCTCCATTCTCCGACTTCACACCCCTCCAATTTGACTTCACATACCTCCATTCTATGACTTCACAAACCTCCATTCTGTGACTTCACATACCTCCATTCTATGACTTCATACACCTCTATTCTGTGACTTCGCACACCTCCATTCTATGACTTCACACACTTCCATTGTGATGTCACACACCTCCATTCTATGAGTTCACACACCTCCATTCTGACTTCACACACCTCCATTCTATTAGTTCACAAACCTCCATTCTGAATTCACACAGCTGAATTCTGTGACTTCACAAAACTCCATTCTATGATTTCACACACCTCCATACTATGACTTCACACAACTCCATCTTTGACTTCACACACCTCCATTCTGACTTCACACACCTCTATTCTATGACTTCGCACAACTCAATTCTGACATCACACACCTCCAATCTATGACTTCACAGACCTCGAATCTGTGACTTCACTCACCTGCACTCGATGACTTCACACTCCTCCATTCTATGACTTCCCACACCTCCTTTATATGACTTCACCCACCTCCAATCTATGACTACACACCTCCATTCTGACTTCACACGCCTCCATTCTGTGACTTCACACACCTCCATTCTATGACTTCACACACCTTAATTTTTCCTTCAGAAATATCCATTCTATGACCTCACACACCTCCATTCTATGACTTCACAAACCTCCATTCTGTGACTTCACACACCTCCATTCTGAGTTCACACAACTCCATTCGGTGACTTCACACATCTCCATTTTATGACGTCACACACCTCCATTTTGACTTCTCACACCTCCATTCTGTGACTTCACACACCTCCATTCTATGACTTGACACACTTCCATTGTGACGTCACACACCTCCATTCTAAGAGTTCACACACCTCCATTCTATGACTTCACACACCTCTATTCTGACTTCACACACCTCCATTCTATGACTTCACAGACCTCGAATATGTGACTTCACTCACCTCCACTCTATGACTTCACACTCTTCCATTCTATGACTTCCCACACCTCCTTTCTATGACTTCACCCACCTCCATTTTATGAGTTCACACACCTCCATTCTATGACTTCACACATCCATTTTTACTTCACACACCTCCAATATATGACTTCAAACACCTCAATTCTGTGACTTCACACACCTCCATTCTATGCCTTCATACCCTCCATTCTGTGACTCCACACACCTCCATTCTATGACTTCACACACTTCCCTTCTATGACTTAACACACCTCCATTCTGTGACTTTACACACCTCCATTCTATGATTTCACACACCTACATTCTGTGACTTCACCCACCTCCATTCTATGACTTCATACCTCCATTCTGATTTCACACACCTCCATTCTGTGACTTCACACACCTCCATTATATGACTTCACACACCTCCATTCTATGACTTCACAGACCTCGAATATGTGACTTCACTCACCTCCACTCTAATACTTCACACTCCTCCAATCTATGACTTCCCACAACTCCTTTTTTGACTTCACCCACCTCCATTTTATGCCTTCACACACCTCCATTCTCTGACTTCACACACCTCCATTCTATGACTTCACACACCTCCATTTTATGACGTCACGAACCTCCATTTTGGCTTCTCACACCTCCATTCTCTGACTTTACACACCTCCATTCTATGACTTCACACACTTCCTTTGTGACGTCACACACCTCCATTCTATGAGTTCACACACCTCCATTCTATGACTTCACACACCTCCATTCTGACTTCAAACACCTCCATTCTATGACTTCACAGACCTCGAATCTGTGACTTCACTCACCTCCACTCTAATACTTCACACTCCTCCAATCTATGACTTCCCACACCTCCTTTTTTGACTTCACCCACCTCCATTTTATGCCTTCACACACCTCCATTCTCTGACTTCACATACCTCCATTCTATGACCTCACACACCCTCATTCTATGATTTCACACACATCCATTCCATAACTTCACACATCCATTTTGACTTCACACGCCTCCAATATATGACTTCAAACACCTCAATTCTGTGACTTCAGACAGCTCCATTCTATGAGTTCATATCTTCCATTCTGTGACATCACAGACCTCCATTCTATGACTTCACACACTTCCATTCTATGACTTCACACACCTCCATTCTGTGACTTTACACACCTCCATTCTGACTTCACACACCTCCATTCTGTGACGTCACACACCTCCATTCTGTGACTTCCCACACCTCCATTATGTGACTACACACACCTCCATTCTATGATTTCACACACCTGCATTCTATGACTTCACCCACCTCCATTCTATGACTTCACACCTCCATTCTGACTTCACACACCTCCATTCTGTCACTTCACACACCTCCATTCTATGACTTCACACACCTCCATTCTATGACTTCACACACCTCAATTCCATGACTTCACACACCTCCATTCTGTGACTTCACACACCTCCATTCTATGACTTCACACACCTTCTTCTTACTTCACAAACATACATTCTATGACTTCACACACCTTCATTCTATGACTTCACACACCTCCATTCTGTGACTTCACACATCTCCATTCTGACTTCACAGAGCTCCATTCTATGACTTCACACACCTCAATTCTTACTTTACAAACATCCATTCTATAACTTCACACACCTCCATTCTATGACTTTACACACCTCCATTCTGTGACTTCACATACCTCCATTCTATGACTTCACATACCTCCATTCTGACATCACACACCTCTATTCTATGACTTTGCACACCTCCATTCTGTGACTTCACATACCTCCATTCTATGACTTCACACACCTCCATTCTGTGACTTCACACACCTCCATTCTATGACTTCACACACCTCCATTCTATGACTTCACACATCTCCATTCTGACTTCACAGAGCTCCATTCTATGACTTCACACACCTCAATTCTTACTTTACAAACATCCATTCTATAACTTCACACAACTCCATTCTATGGTTTCACACACCTCCATACTATGACTTCACACAACTCCATCTATGACTTCACACACCTCCATTCTGACATCACACACCTCTATTCTATGACTTTGCACACCTCCATTCTGTGACTTCACATACCTCCATTCTATGACTTCACACACCTCCATTCTGTGACTTCACACACCTCCATTCTATGACTTCACAGACCTCGAATCTGTGACTTCACTCACCTGCACTCTATGACTTCACACTCCTCCATTCTATGACTTACCACACCTCCTTTCTATGACGTCACCCACCTCCAATCTATTACTGCCCACCTCCATTCTGACTTCACAAACCTCCATTCTCTGACTTCACACACCTCCATTCTCTGACTTCACACACCTTCATTTTTCCTTCGGAAACATCCATTCTATGAATTCACACACCTCCATTCTATGACTTCACACACTTCCATTCTATGACTTCACACACCTCCATTTTATAACTTCACACACTGCCATTCTGGGACTTCACACACCTGCATTCCATGACCTCACACACCCTCATTCTATGATTTCACAGACCTCCATTCTATGACTTCAAACATCCATTTTTACTTCACACACCTCTAATATATGACTTCAAACACCTCAATTCTGTGATTTCACACACCTCCATTCTATGCCTTCACATACTTCCATTCTATGATTTCACATACCTCCATGCTATGGCTTCACACACCTCGATTCTGTGACTTCACAGACCTCCATTCTGAGTTCACACACCTCCATTCCGTGACTTCACAAACCTCCATTCTATGATTTCACACACCTCCATTCTGTGACTTCACACACCTCCATTCTTTGACCTCACACACCCTCATTCTATGATTTCACACAACTCCATTCTATGACTTCACACATCCATTTTGACTTCACACACCTCCAATATATGACTTCAAACACCTCAATTCTGTGACTGCACACACCTCTATTCTATGACCTCATACCCTCCATTCTGTGACTCCACACACCTCCATTCTATGACTTCACACACTTCCATTCTATGACTTCAGACACCGCCATTCTGTGACTTTACACACCTCCATTGTGAGTTCACACTCCTCCATTCTGTGATGTCACACACCTCAATTCTGTGACTTCACACACCTCCATTCTATGACTTCACACAATTCCATTCTATGACTTCACACACCTCCATTCTGTGACATCACACACCTCCATTCTATGACTTCACACACATCCATTCTATGACTTCACACACCTCCATTCTATGTCTTCACACACCTCCATTCTATGACTTCCCACACCTGCATTCTGACTTCACACACCTCCATTT
The DNA here is from genome assembly GCA_024803745.1 of Megascapheus bottae. Classification (NCBI taxonomy): domain Eukaryota; kingdom Metazoa; phylum Chordata; class Mammalia; order Rodentia; family Geomyidae; genus Megascapheus; species Megascapheus bottae. The sequence continues at coordinate 191,951 of JANJXV010001096.1, forward strand.
TAGGACTTCACACATCTTCTTTCTGTAACTTCCCACACTTCCAATGTTTGACTTCACAAACCTCCATTCCATGACTTCACACAACTCCATTCTATGAGTTCACACACCTCCATTCTTTGACTTCACACACCTCCATTTTGACTTCACACACCTACATTCTGTGACTTCACACACCTCCATTTGTGACTTCACACACCACCATTTTGATTTCACACACCTCCATTCTGTGACTTCACACACCTCTATTCTTTGACTTCACACACCTCCGTTTTGACTTCAGACACTTCAATCCTGTGACTTCACACACCTCCATTCTGTGACTTCACACACCTCCATTCCACGACTTCACACACCTCCATTCTATGAGTTCACACACCACAATTTTGTCTTCACACACCTCCATTCTATGACTTCGCAAACCTCCATTCTGTGACTTCACACACCTCCATTCGGAGTTCACCCACCACCATTCGGTGACTTCACACACCTCCATTCTGACTTCACACACCTCATTTCTATGATTTCACACACTTCCATTCTATGAATTCACACACCTCCATTCTGTGACTTCACACACCTCAATTCTGTGACTTCACACACCTCCATTCTATGACTGCACACACCTCCATTCTATTATTTCACACATCCATTTTGACTTCACACACCTAAAATATATGACTTCATACCCGTCCATTCTGTGACTTCACACACCTCCATTCTATGACTTCACACACCTCCATTCTGTGACGTAACCCACCTCCATTCTGTGACTTCACACACCTCCATTCTCCGACTTCACACCCCTCCAATTTGACTTCACATACCTCCATTCTATGACTTCACAAACCTCCATTCTGTGACTTCACATACCTCCATTCTATGACTTCATACACCTCTATTCTGTGACTTCGCACACCTCCATTCTATGACTTCACACACTTCCATTGTGATGTCACACACCTCCATTCTATGAGTTCACACACCTCCATTCTGACTTCACACACCTCCATTCTATTAGTTCACAAACCTCCATTCTGAATTCACACAGCTGAATTCTGTGACTTCACAAAACTCCATTCTATGATTTCACACACCTCCATACTATGACTTCACACAACTCCATCTTTGACTTCACACACCTCCATTCTGACTTCACACACCTCTATTCTATGACTTCGCACAACTCAATTCTGACATCACACACCTCCAATCTATGACTTCACAGACCTCGAATCTGTGACTTCACTCACCTGCACTCGATGACTTCACACTCCTCCATTCTATGACTTCCCACACCTCCTTTATATGACTTCACCCACCTCCAATCTATGACTACACACCTCCATTCTGACTTCACACGCCTCCATTCTGTGACTTCACACACCTCCATTCTATGACTTCACACACCTTAATTTTTCCTTCAGAAATATCCATTCTATGACCTCACACACCTCCATTCTATGACTTCACAAACCTCCATTCTGTGACTTCACACACCTCCATTCTGAGTTCACACAACTCCATTCGGTGACTTCACACATCTCCATTTTATGACGTCACACACCTCCATTTTGACTTCTCACACCTCCATTCTGTGACTTCACACACCTCCATTCTATGACTTGACACACTTCCATTGTGACGTCACACACCTCCATTCTATGAGTTCACACACCTCCATTCTATGACTTCACACACCTCTATTCTGACTTCACACACCTCCATTCTATGACTTCACAGACCTCGAATATGTGACTTCACTCACCTCCACTCTATGACTTCACACTCTTCCATTCTATGACTTCCCACACCTCCTTTCTATGACTTCACCCACCTCCATTTTATGAGTTCACACACCTCCATTCTATGACTTCACACATCCATTTTTACTTCACACACCTCCAATATATGACTTCAAACACCTCAATTCTGTGACTTCACACACCTCCATTCTATGCCTTCATACCCTCCATTCTGTGACTCCACACACCTCCATTCTATGACTTCACACACTTCCCTTCTATGACTTAACACACCTCCATTCTGTGACTTTACACACCTCCATTCTATGATTTCACACACCTACATTCTGTGACTTCACCCACCTCCATTCTATGACTTCATACCTCCATTCTGATTTCACACACCTCCATTCTGTGACTTCACACACCTCCATTATATGACTTCACACACCTCCATTCTATGACTTCACAGACCTCGAATATGTGACTTCACTCACCTCCACTCTAATACTTCACACTCCTCCAATCTATGACTTCCCACAACTCCTTTTTTGACTTCACCCACCTCCATTTTATGCCTTCACACACCTCCATTCTCTGACTTCACACACCTCCATTCTATGACTTCACACATCCATTTTGACTTCACACGCCTCCAATATATGACTTCAAACACCTCAATTCTGTGACTTCAGACAGCTCCATTCTATGAGTTCATATCTTCCATTCTGTGACATCACAGACCTCCATTCTATGACTTCACACACTTCCATTCTATGACTTCACACACCTCCATTCTGTGACTTTACACACCTCCATTCTGACTTCACACACCTCCATTCTGTGACGTCACACACCTCCATTCTGTGACTTCCCACACCTCCATTATGTGACTACACACACCTCCATTCTATGATTTCACACACCTCCATTCTATGACTTCACCCACCTCCATTCTATGACTTCACACCTCCATTCTGACTTCACACACCTCCATTCTGTCACTTCACACACCTCCATTCTATGACTTCACACACCTCCATTCTATGACTTCACACACCTCAATTCCATGACTTCACACACCTCCATTCTGTGACTTCACACACCTCCATTCTATGACTTCACACACCTTCTTCTTACTTCACTAACATACATTCTATAATTTCACACACCTTCATTCTATGACTTCACACACCTCCATTCTGTGACTTCACACATCTCCATTCTGACTTCACAGAGCTCCATTCTATGACTTCACACACCTCAATTCTTACTTTACAAACATCCATTCTATAACTTCACACACCTCCATTCTATGACTTTACACACCTCCATTCTGTGACTTCACATACCTCCATTCTATGACTTCACATACCTCCATTCTGACATCACACACCTCTATTCTATGACGTTGCACACCTCCATTCTGTGACTTCACATACCTCCATTCTATGACTTCACACACCTCCATTCTGTGACTTCACACACCTCCATTCTATGACTTCACACACCTCCATTCTATGACTTCACACATCTCCATTCTGACTTCACAGAGCTCCATTCTATGACTTCACACACCTCAATTCTTACTTTACAAACATCCATTCTATAACTTCACACAACTCCATTCTATGGTTTCACACACCTCCATACTATGACTTCACACAACTCCATCTATGACTTCACACACCTCCATTCTGACATCACACACCTCTATTCTATGACTTTGCACACCTCCATTCTGTGACTTCACATACCTCCATTCTATGACTTCACACACCTCCATTCTGTGACTTCACACACCTCCATTCTATGACTTCACAGACCTCGAATCTGTGACTTCACTCACCTGCACTCTATGACTTCACACTCCTCCATTCTATGACTTACCACACCTCCTTTCTATGACGTCACCCACCTCCAATCTATTACTGCCCACCTCCATTCTGACTTCACAAACCTCCATTCTCTGACTTCACACACCTCCATTCTCTGACTTCACACACCTTCATTTTTCCTTCGGAAACATCCATTCTATGAATTCACACACCTCCATTCTATGACTTCACACACTTCCATTCTATGACTTCACACACCTCCATTTTATAACTTCACACACTGCCATTCTGGGACTTCACACACCTGCATTCCATGACCTCACACACCCTCATTCTATGATTTCACAGACCTCCATTCTATGACTTCAAACATCCATTTTTACTTCACACACCTCTAATATATGACTTCAAACACCTCAATTCTGTGATTTCACACACCTCCATTCTATGCCTTCACATACTTCCATTCTATGATTTCACATACCTCCATGCTATGGCTTCACACACCTCGATTCTGTGACTTCACAGACCTCCATTCTGAGTTCACACACCTCCATTCCGTGACTTCACAAACCTCCATTCTATGATTTCACACACCTCCATTCTGTGACTTCACACACCTCCATTCTTTGACCTCACACACCCTCATTCTATGATTTCACACAACTCCATTCTATGACTTCACACATCCATTTTGACTTCACACACCTCCAATATATGACTTCAAACACCTCAATTCTGTGACTGCACACACCTCTATTCTATGACCTCATACCCTCCATTCTGTGACTCCACACACCTCCATTCTATGACTTCACACACTTCCATTCTATGACTTCAGACACCGCCATTCTGTGACTTTACACACCTCCATTGTGAGTTCACACTCCTCCATTCTGTGATGTCACACACCTCAATTCTGTGACTTCACACACCTCCATTCTATGACTTCACACAATTCCATTCTATGACTTCACACACCTCCATTCTGTGACATCACACACCTCCATTCTATGACTTCACACACATCCATTCTATGACTTCACACACCTCCATTCTATGTCTTCACACACCTCCATTCTATGACTTCCCACACCTGCATTCTGACTTCACACACCTCCATTTTAGGACTTCACACATCTTCTTTCTGTAACTTCCCACACTTCCAATGTTTGACTTCACAAACCTCCATTCCATGACTTCACACAACTCCATTCTATGAGTTCACACACCTCCATTCTTTGACTTCACACACCTCCATTTTGACTTCACACACCTACATTCTGTGACTTCACACACCTCCATTTGTGACTTCACACACCACCATTTTGATTTCACACACCTCCATTCTGTGACTTCACACACCTCTATTCTTTGACTTCACACACCTCCGTTTTGACTTCAGACACTTCAATCCTGTGACTTCACACACCTCCATTCTGTGACTTCACACACCTCCATTCCACGACTTCACACACCTCCATTCTATGAGTTCACACACCACAATTTTGTCTTCACACACCTCCATTCTATGACTTCGCAAACCTCCATTCTGTGACTTCACACACCTCCATTCGGAGTTCACCCACCACCATTCGGTGACTTCACACACCTCCATTCTGACTTCACACACCTCATTTCTATGATTTCACACACTTCCATTCTATGAATTCACACACCTCCATTCTGTGACTTCACACACCTCAATTCTGTGACTTCACACACCTCCATTCTATGACTGCACACACCTCCATTCTATTATTTCACACATCCATTTTGACTTCACACACCTAAAATATATGACTTCATACCCGTCCATTCTGTGACTTCACACACCTCCATTCTATGACTTCACACACCTCCATTCTGTGACGTAACCCACCTCCATTCTGTGACTTCACACACCTCCATTCTCCGACTTCACACCCCTCCAATTTGACTTCACATACCTCCATTCTATGACTTCACAAACCTCCATTCTGTGACTTCACATACCTCCATTCTATGACTTCATACACCTCTATTCTGTGACTTCGCACACCTCCATTCTATGACTTCACACACTTCCATTGTGATGTCACACACCTCCATTCTATGAGTTCACACACCTCCATTCTGACTTCACACACCTCCATTCTATTAGTTCACAAACCTCCATTCTGAATTCACACAGCTGAATTCTGTGACTTCACAAAACTCCATTCTATGATTTCACACACCTCCATACTATGACTTCACACAACTCCATCTTTGACTTCACACACCTCCATTCTGACTTCACACACCTCTATTCTATGACTTCGCACAACTCAATTCTGACATCACACACCTCCAATCTATGACTTCACAGACCTCGAATCTGTGACTTCACTCACCTGCACTCGATGACTTCACACTCCTCCATTCTATGACTTCCCACACCTCCTTTATATGACTTCACCCACCTCCAATCTATGACTACACACCTCCATTCTGACTTCACACGCCTCCATTCTGTGACTTCACACACCTCCATTCTATGACTTCACACACCTTAATTTTTCCTTCAGAAATATCCATTCTATGACCTCACACACCTCCATTCTATGACTTCACAAACCTCCATTCTGTGACTTCACACACCTCCATTCTGAGTTCACACAACTCCATTCGGTGACTTCACACATCTCCATTTTATGACGTCACACACCTCCATTTTGACTTCTCACACCTCCATTCTGTGACTTCACACACCTCCATTCTATGACTTGACACACTTCCATTGTGACGTCACACACCTCCATTCTATGAGTTCACACACCTCCATTCTATGACTTCACACACCTCTATTCTGACTTCACACACCTCCATTCTATGACTTCACAGACCTCGAATATGTGACTTCACTCACCTCCACTCTATGACTTCACACTCTTCCATTCTATGACTTCCCACACCTCCTTTCTATGACTTCACCCACCTCCATTTTATGAGTTCACACACCTCCATTCTATGACTTCACACATCCATTTTTACTTCACACACCTCCAATATATGACTTCAAACACCTCAATTCTGTGACTTCACACACCTCCATTCTATGCCTTCATACCCTCCATTCTGTGACTCCACACACCTCCATTCTATGACTTCACACACTTCCCTTCTATGACTTAACACACCTCCATTCTGTGACTTTACACACCTCCATTCTATGATTTCACACACCTACATTCTGTGACTTCACCCACCTCCATTCTATGACTTCATACCTCCATTCTGATTTCACACACCTCCATTCTGTGACTTCACACACCTCCATTATATGACTTCACACACCTCCATTCTATGACTTCACAGACCTCGAATATGTGACTTCACTCACCTCCACTCTAATACTTCACACTCCTCCAATCTATGACTTCCCACAACTCCTTTTTTGACTTCACCCACTTCCATTTTATGCCTTCACACACCTCCATTCTCTGACTTCACACACCTCCATTCTATGACCTCACACACCCTCATTCTATGATTTCACACACATCCATTCTATGACTTCACACATCCATTTTGACTTCACACGCCTCCAATATATGACTTCAAACACCTCAATTCTGTGACTTCAGACAGCTCCATTCTATGAGTTCATATCTTCCATTCTGTGACATCACAGACCTCCATTCTATGACTTCACACACTTCCATTCTATGACTTCACACACCTCCATTCTGTGACTTTACACACCTCCATTCTGACTTCACACACCTCCATTCTGTGACGTCACACACCTCCATTCTGTGACTTCCCACACCTCCATTATGTGACTACACACACCTCCATTCTATGATTTCACACACCTCCATTCTATGACTTCACCCACCTCCATTCTATGACTTCACACCTCCATTCTGACTTCACACACCTCCATTCTGTCACTTCACACACCTCCATTCTATGACTTCACACACCTCCATTCTATGACTTCACACACCTCAATTCCATGACTTCACACACCTCCATTCTGTGACTTCACACACCTCCATTCCATGACTTCACACACCTTCTTCTTACTTCACAAACATACATTCTATGACTTCACACACCTTCATTCTATGACTTCACACACCTCCATTCTGTGACTTCACACATCTCCATTCTGACTTCACAGAGCTCCATTCTATGACTTCACACACCTCAATTCTTACTTTACAAACATCCATTCTATAACTTCACACACCTCCATTCTATGACTTTACACACCTCCATTCTGTGACTTCACATACCTCCATTCTATGACTTCACATACCTCCATTCTGACATCACACACCTCTATTCTATGACTTTGCACACCTCCATTCTGTGACTTCACATACCTCCATTCTATGACTTCACACACCTCCATTCTGTGACTTCACACACCTCCATTCTATGACTTCACACACCTCCATTCTATGACTTCACACATCTCCATTCTGACTTCACAGAGCTCCATTCTATGACTTCACACACCTCAATTCTTACTTTACAAACATCCATTCTATAACTTCACACAACTCCATTCTATGGTTTCACACACCTCCATACTATGACTTCACACAACTCCATCTATGACTTCACACACCTCCATTCTGACATCACACACCTCTATTCTATGACTTTGCACACCTCCATTCTGTGACTTCACATACCTCCATTCTATGACTTCACACACCTCCATTCTGTGACTTCACACACCTCCATTCTATGACTTCACAGACCTCGAATCTGTGACTTCACTCACCTGCACTCTATGACTTCACACTCCTCCATTCTATGACTTACCACACCTCCTTTCTATGACGTCACCCACCTCCAATCTATTACTGCCCACCTCCATTCTGACTTCACAAACCTCCATTCTCTGACTTCACACACCTCCATTCTCTGACTTCACACACCTTCATTTTTCCTTCGGAAACATCCATTCTATGAATTCACACACCTCCATTCTATGACTTCACACACTTCCATTCTATGACTTCACACACCTCCATTTTATAACTTCACACACTGCCATTCTGGGACTTCACACACCTGCATTCCATGACCTCACACACCCTCATTCTATGATTTCACAGACCTCCAATCTATGACTTCAAACATCCATTTTTACTTCACACACCTCTAATATATGACTTCAAACACCTCAATTCTGTGATTTCACACACCTCCATTCTATGCCTTCACATACTTCCATTCTATGATTTCACATACCTCCATGCTATGGCTTCACACACCTCGATTCTGTGACTTCACAGACCTCCATTCTGAGTTCACACACCTCCATTCCGTGACTTCACAAACCTCCATTCTATGATTTCACACACCTCCATTCTGTGACTTCACACACCTCCATTCTTTGACCTCACACACCCTCATTCTATGATTTCACACAACTCCATTCTATGACTTCACACATCCATTTTGACTTCACACACCTCCAATATATGACTTCAAACACCTCAATTCTGTGACTGCACACACCTCTATTCTATGACCTCATACCCTCCATTCTGTGACTCCACACACCTCCATTCTATGACTTCACACACTTCCATTCTATGACTTCAGACACCGCCATTCTGTGACTTTACACACCTCCATTGTGAGTTCACACTCCTCCATTCTGTGATGTCACACACCTCAATTCTGTGACTTCACACACCTCCATTCTATGACTTCACACAATTCCATTCTATGACTTCACACACCTCCATTCTGTGACATCACACACCTCCATTCTATGACTTCACACACTTCCATTCTATGACTTCACACACCTCCATTCTATGTCTTCACACACCTCCATTCTATGACTTCCCACACCTGCATTCTGACTTCACACACCTCCATTTTAGGACTTCACACATCTTCTTTCTGTAACTTCCCACACTTCCAATGTTTGACTTCACAAACCTCCATTCCATGACTTCACACAACTCCATTCTATGAGTTCACACACCTCCATTCTTTGACTTCACACACCTCCATTTTGACTTCACACACCTACATTCTGTGACTTCACACACCTCCCTTTGTGACTTCACACACCACCATTTTGATTTCACACACCTCCATTCTGTGACTTCACACACCTCTATTCTTTGACTTCACACACCTCCGTTTTGACTTCACACAGTTCAATCCTGTGACTTCACACACCTACATTCTGTGACTTCACACACCTCCATTCCACGACTTCACACACCTCCATTCTATGAGTTCACACACCACAATTTTGTCTTCACACACCTCCATTCTATGACTTCGCAAACCTCCATTCTGTGACTTCACACACCTCCATTCGGAGTTCACCCACCACCATTCGGTGACTTCACACACCTCCATTCTGACTTCACACACCTCATTTCTATGATTTCACACACTTCCATTCTATGAATTCACACACCTCCATTCTGTGACTTCACACACCTCAATTCTGTGACTTCACACACCTCCATTCTATGACTGCACACACCTCCATTCTATTATTTCACACATCCATTTTGACTTCACACACCTAAAATATATGACTTCATACCCGTCCATTCTGTGACTTCACACACCTCCATTCTATGACTTCACACACCTCCATTCTGTGACGTAACCCACCTCCATTCTGTGACTTCACACACCTCCATTCTCCGACTTCACACCCCTCCAATTTGACTTCACATACCTCCATTCTATGACTTCACAAACCTCCATTCTGTGACTTCACATACCTCCATTCTATGACTTCATACACCTCTATTCTGTGACTTCGCACACCTCCATTCTATGACTTCACACACTTCCATTGTGATGTCACACACCTCCATTCTATGAGTTCACACACCTCCATTCTGACTTCACACACCTCCATTCTATTAGTTCACAAACCTCCATTCTGAATTCACACAGCTGAATTCTGTGACTTCACAAAACTCCATTCTATGATTTCACACACCTCCATACTATGACTTCACACAACTCCATCTTTGACTTCACACACCTCCATTCTGACTTCACACACCTCTATTCTATGACTTCGCACAACTCAATTCTGACATCACACACCTCCAATCTATGACTTCACAGACCTCGAATCTGTGACTTCACTCACCTGCACTCGATGACTTCACACTCCTCCATTCTATGACTTCCCACACCTCCTTTATATGACTTCACCCACCTCCAATCTATGACTACACACCTCCATTCTGACTTCACACGCCTCCATTCTGTGACTTCACACACCTCCATTCTATGACTTCACACACCTTAATTTTTCCTTCAGAAATATCCATTCTATGACCTCACACACCTCCATTCTATGACTTCACAAACCTCCATTCTGTGACTTCACACACCTCCATTCTGAGTTCACACAACTCCATTCGGTGACTTCACACATCTCCATTTTATGACGTCACACACCTCCATTTTGACTTCTCACACCTCCATTCTGTGACTTCACACACCTCCATTCTATGACTTGACACACTTCCATTGTGACGTCACACACCTCCATTCTATGAGTTCACACACCTCCATTCTATGACTTCACACACCTCTATTCTGACTTCACACACCTCCATTCTATGACTTCACAGACCTCGAATATGTGACTTCACTCACCTCCACTCTATGACTTCACACTCTTCCATTCTATGACTTCCCACACCTCCTTTCTATGACTTCACCCACCTCCATTTTATGAGTTCACACACCTCCATTCTATGACTTCACACATCCATTTTTACTTCACACACCTCCAATATATGACTTCAAACACCTCAATTCTGTGACTTCACACACCTCCATTCTATGCCTTCATACCCTCCATTCTGTGACTCCACACACCTCCATTCTATGACTTCACACACTTCCCTTCTATGACTTAACACACCTCCATTCTGTGACTTTACACACCTCCATTCTATGATTTCACACACCTACATTCTGTGACTTCACCCACCTCCATTCTATGACTTCATACCTCCATTCTGATTTCACACACCTCCATTCTGTGACTTCACACACCTCCATTATATGACTTCACACACCTCCATTCTATGACTTCACAGACCTCGAATATGTGACTTCACTCACCTCCACTCTAATACTTCACACTCCTCCAATCTATGACTTCCCACACCTCCTTTTTTGACTTCACCCACCTCCATTTTATGCCTTCACACACCTCCATTCTCTGACTTCACACACCTCCATTCTATGACCTCACACACCCTCATTCTATGATTTCACACACATCCATTCTATGACTTCACACATCCATTTTGACTTCACACGCCTCCAATATATGACTTCAAACACCTCAATTCTGTGACTTCAGACAGCTCCATTC